>OY292396.1:26616407-26694726 GCA_958496205.1 Idaea biselata | reverse complement strand
ACAAGCCTAGTGCTTAGTTTGGGGCTAGATTGCGCTGCGTGTAACGTCAGGCAATATTTAAACAACGTACCCAAAGAAGCGGCGATCTTATCCTTGACTGAAGTAGAGAGAGCGGAGCCCGGATACGATGGCAGAGGTAGCGTCCTGCGCCCGCGCTGCGGCGACGTCGGCGGAGTGTATGAGCTCTTGGTGACGACGGGCGGCGTGTACGAACGCTTACGGGACACTTTTGCAACCTATAACAAATGATATATAACTTTACTAGCTCTTTACTGCTCGCACGCGTGTGTATTGAGCTCAAAATACACGACCAAAGACCACACCTGCAGCACACAATAATGTATTTATAAAGAAATCGTGCATGGGTGCTGTTATGTAGGTGTGGTCTGTAAGTGTCATCGTGTATTTTGTTTGAGCTGTATACATATAAACCTTGAATCACTCTATATTTTCAAAAAAACGCATCAAAATCAGTTGCGTAGTTTTTAAGATCTAAGAATACATAGGGACAGACAGACAGCGGGAAGCGACTTTTTTTTTATAATATGTAGTGATTACCTTACATAAGGTAATTCCTGTATTATTAGAATTCAAAGAAGAGTTTGTATGTTTGTTTGATTGCGCTAATCTCAGAAACTGCTGCCTGGTCCGATTTGAAAAATTCTTTCGGCGTTGGATAGTCCTTTCTTAAAAGTCAAACTACACGATGACACTTTACCTAAAACAGCCCACACCTATAACCCACATACAAAGTGGATGGGTTAATGTAGATGTGGCCTGTATAAGGTAAAGTGTAAGTGCCATCGTGTATTTTGATCATACCATGATTTTTTTTATAATAAAACTAGCTGACCCGGCAAACGTTGTTTTGCCTTAAAAATTATAGATAGTAGCCGATTCTCAGACCTATCACCTACTGAATACGCATATAAAATTTGGTAAAAATCGGTTTTGCCGTTTCGGAGGAGTACGGTAGGGTGATTCTTCAAGACCCCCGAAATTAATGTCTCTCCTTATTACTCCTCTATAAGAAACAAATTCAAGACTTTTACTTCATAATCTACTGCCTAAATAAATGCAGCAGAAGCAATCAAAGCCATTCCGTGATTAATTAGCTAAAAAAGGAACTATTAGAAAAAACCTCTCAAAAACTGCAATATTTCAGATGTCGCAATTGCTAGGTTTTGAATATTTTATACCATGAATCAAATAAATGGTCAGTAAAGTAGACCCGCCTGGGAATTTTATATTGCTTAATTAATATCCAAAGTATTTTGTTCAAAATATATTTAAAAATTAAGTTGTAAATTAATTAAAAATTAAGTCAAAAAATGTTCAAAAAAAATCCGTCATTTTCGGCAACACGATTGTTTTGCAAAATTCTGAGAAAACGGGACGCGCCCGAATCGTCCCATTTGACTCAAGCGCTGAACCCCCCTCTGTTCATTTTTCGAGCGGCAAGCTAGCGAATCACATTCTCCAACATTTTCCATTCCAAACGTCATTGGTGTATATAGCTTTATCTTAATTATGTGAGCATAGTTAACTCTTATTTATCAACGGTGGTGAAGTATTCTCGAAAACAAATGACGTGCAGTGATTGTTTTTGTTACCATTAACGTATTTCGGTCGTGGCGGCGATCTTTCCAGAACTCGTCACTGTCGGGAACATCATTATTAGGAACATTACGAGAAACGACAATGACGTCTATTGCTAATAATGATAATCTGTATTGGGTGTTACCTCACCTGCTAGCTTGGTGCACCTGCTGATAAACGGACGAGGTTCTGGCGCAGACTTTTCTTCGGGGTTGGGAGGTCAGACGGCAGTCGCTCCCGTAAAAGTCGAAATTCGCCAAATCTTTTATGGAAACGTCGAAAAATGATTGCCACACGGATAGGGCGCCGCCGCATAATGGCGCGCAGGAGCTTCGCCTGACTAGCGAGGGCTACCATACCACGGGCGGGCACGGTTAAAGACGCGTGCCCCTAAACACAAAGTGAAACTCCGCTTCGCAACGTAGAACATAGGCACGCTAACCGGACGCGCGAGGGAGCTAGCCGACGTGCTTTCCAGGCGGAAGGTGGCCGTGGCGTTCCTGCAGGAGACTCGATGGAAAGGCAGCAGATCCCGGCTCATTGGGAATGGCTACAAGCTGATCTACACGGGTGCACCTGGTGGAGAGAATGGGCTGTGATACTCGCTGAGGGGTCGCATGACGATATCTTGGAGGTGAATCGCTTTAGCGACCGACTTATGTGCGTGAAGGTGCTCATTGGGAGGGTTCCTACCCACTTAGTAAGTGCTTACGCGCCCCAGGTCGGTTGTAGCGACGCTGATAAGAGGTCGTTATGGGATAAACTCGGCGAGGTCCTTGGGGCTATCCCGTTGTCACAGGGAATCGTTTTGGGTGGTGGGTGATCTGAGCGGAATTTGAACTTATTCATGGAGGCTACGGGTACGGCAGTCGGAATGCGGAAGGGGAAGAAATCCTGCGTACGTGTGCCTCTCCCGACCTGGCGTGAACACATATTTCAAAAAGAAGCCCGACCACTCGATCACCTACAGGGCGGGGGGCGCGCTACCCAAATCGATTTTCTAATCACTAGGAGACACCATACGGAAACGTGGCCAACTGCAAAGTCATACCCGGTGAGTCTCACTGCCCAACACCGTATCCTTGTCATGGCTCTCTGTGTAAAGACCAAAGACAAACGACCGGAACCATGTCGGCGCCGAATCAGATGTTGGATGCTTGATGAAGTCAAGTCCCAGATGCTCGCCTCAGCAATCGGCGGCAAATGTGCTAATGCTGAAGGCGAATCGGTACAGGAACACTGGGACAGGATTCAGGTATCTATCGCTAATTCGGCGCGGTCGGTCCTCGGTATGTCTAAGGGAGGTCGCAAGTGTGACAAAGGAAACTTGGTGGTGGAACAACACAGTCCAGAGGGAGACTAGGGTGAAGAGAGCCCTCTTTAAAAAGTGGCAAGCGTCCAACTCTTCTGAAGACCGCGACGCGTACAGGTCTGCCAAACGTGCCACAGAAAGAGCAGTAGCCAGAGCCAGACAGAACCACTTACACCCATTGTACGATAAGTTGGAAACGTCTGAGGGGCAGAAGCTTATTTATAAGTTGGCACGTTCTAGGTTCAAAGCGGCACAGGATATATCCAAGTGCCGCTGTGTCAAAGATCCTAATGGTAACCTGCTATGCGAGGACCTCGCGGTGAAGGAGAGATGGCGCTCTTATTTCCACGAGCAGCTAAATAAGCAGTATAAAGAGGTGCAGCCACCGAAGCTCCCTCGAAATCAAGGACTTGTGCCACTGATTACTCCTAAGGAGGTACGCAAGGCTCTTCGCTGCATGAAAAATCGGAAAGCTGTCGGCGCCGATGGAGTCCCCATCGAAGTATGGAAGGGTTTGGACTCTCGTGGTGTGGGCATCTTAACCAACCTTTTTAACCGCATACTGGAGACCAGCAGGATCCCTGCCCAATGGAGACAGAGTGTTATTACTCCAGTGTTCAAGGGCAAGGGCTCTGTGCAGGAGTGTGGAAGTTATCGTGGTATAAAGATCATGACCCACACCATGAAGCTCTACGAGCGTATAGTTGACTCTCGGATCCGGCAGGAGTGCACTGTCTCAGATGGCCAGTATGGTTTACGCCCCGGTCATGGTACCATGGACCCTGTTTTCGCCCTAAGGATCGTTATGGAGAAATACAGAACGAAGAATACGCCTCTGCATTTTCTGTTCCTGGACGCTGGCATATAATTAAAGAAATAAATATTGTTTATCAATCTTGCATTTTTTTATTTATCAAAAAATTAAACTTCACAATACATTCGTCACTGTCGGCAACAGTACGTCATTATAATCTGCAACAACGTCATTATTCGCACAGATCGTCATTATTACCAACACCATTTTTTTTACATTTGCCAATATTTTCGAAAATATTGTGTTTTCTAGTCTAACTTTGTTTTAACACAGCATAATATATTTGATGTATTTATAGACCTAGCTTAAAATCAAGGCTATTCTCGGGATATTTTGCAAGATTTATTTTTACTATGTGAAGAATAATCTTGAGTAGATTCACCCGGTAACTAACATTGTGACATGGAAATTTTATATATAAGAAGATAAGTTATGAAGATAGATAACACGCATAAAAACCTAGAATCACAACTAGCGACATCTACACGAAAGTTTAAAGCGCAGGTGGTTGAATAGCCAACACTTTTTAAACTCATGCAGTCAACACGCATGTTTAAACCATTGATTTCGGTTTAGCGTTCTACTACTACCTCTCTTCATACATAATATTAATTTATTTATTAATTAAATATCATTTTCAGCAAGGTAACTACTAATTCGTATGCCATAGCGACAAAAGTAACTGCCAATATTTTCGTCAATCAGTTCCATATTATTTTTTATAAGCAACAGTTGCTCCTACTATCTATATGTATGTATGGGCTTTGTCTGGATTATAGAATAGGTTATCATCAGTAATCACGTGAAATAAACAAACAAACAGAATAAATAATTATTTATTTTCCATCTATTCATCGGAACTAACCTTTGAGGGCACTACGTCCTTCGGTATATTCGGCGCTAGTCGTTTCTTCCTCTGTCTGACGATGATGGCGATTAGCAGATGTGTCTTCACGTCACCAAGGCCGGGCCCGTCCAGTGGAAGCAGTACAGGTTGTAAGGCCGTGTTAGCGGGCAGAGGAACGATGTAGAAGTCTTTTATCGAAGTTGTACTGGGCACTTTAACGACTCCTAACCTAAAACGATATTTTAAAATTCCTTGATCATTTCAAGAACGGTCAACTTGTTTACTGGAACCGATTGGAACATAGTTGTAAGTTTGATTCAGTACGGTGGTTAACGTTATTTTAGGAAGATTTAAACGTCCTAATATTTCAATGCTATTCTTATGAGCGCATCATATTATTATCAGTGCTGTTTCCAGACAGATAAATTTCCCTATTTGTTGTTGTATAATGCCACTAGAGAACTCATTGTTTCTATTTTTTACCTGACTGTGAAAGGAGGGTTATTATTAGAAACAGATCTCTGTCGCACTATAATTTAAGTACCTGCCACACATCGATAATTTTACGCCTTTGCCACGAAAATAATCCGTCTTTTACTTTTTGCTATCTCCTATATAATTCCTGATTGGTGGCTCGAGATCATTCAGGGAGAAAACAGAATATGGAAACAGCGATAGGATGCGCTCATAAGAGATAAGCCGTAAAAAATATGCTACTTAAAACATTCCTGACATAAGTGACCATTGAACCAATAATATAACAATTAACAACCTACTAATCGATTCTGTAATAGGTAATAGTTGATTGTTCATAGAATTACGAACAAAGATAATTATTAGCCTGTTTTTAATTAGGTATTTAGTCTATGATGTCTTATTTTTTTTACAAGACGAAATAAGGAAAGGACACAAAGGGATTCAAGGATTCGGGGATAAAAAAATATTTTATTTTGATCATCTCCAATACACACCTACTCCGACTACTGAGATAGCTATACAAGGCAATGTACTGCATTTTCTCTTCATCATTCGCCGCCTGTAATTTCAATATGACTATGTCTTTGTTACTCGTCTTTTTAGTTTTGGCTATGTAATCCCAGACCGTTTCTGGGTTTATTCTTCCTACTATATCTAACTCTGTACTGAGATCTTCTTCTAAATCGACGGCACTGCCCGATACCTGAAAGATGATGAAACATATTTTAGAATAAAAAAAAGTTGATGTGAAGGGAATTATTAGTGACCAAAAGATTGAACTTTGATTAATACCTAATTTAATTTCTATATTGTGTGGGGAATCCACACAATATCAACTTAATATTATAAATGCGACCTCTGTGGCGCGTCATGCGATAGCGCGACTGCAATGCAGGAGGTTGCGGGTCCGATTCCCGCCGGGTGCAAGTATTTATGCTTATAAAATAAATATTTGTGTCTGGTCTGGGTGTCCCTCTATGTATAATATGTATGTATTTACAAAAGAAAAATAAATATAAGTATTATATCCGTTGTCTAGTCACCGTAACACAAGCTTAGTCGCTTACCACGGGGCTAGATGGCGCTGTGTGTTGTTCATAGAATTTGTTTATTTATTTAAATGCGAAAGTTTCGATGTTTGTGTTTCAATCAAGGAAAAACTACTGATCCAGTTGTGACGAAACTTGGTATACCAGCTGGAGCAGCAGATAGCTGGAGGTCTGGATCAACACATAGGCTACTTTTATTCCGATATTCCCACGGGATCGGGCTTGTTTTATATGATTCTGTCGAGTTTGAAACTAGATACCAATGTGCAAAAACTCTTGAAGATTTTCTGCAATATTTACCTCATGAGCAGCAACATAAAATCTTGCAACATCGACCATGTTGATGCAACCGTTCCATATTGTCGCTGCAGCATTTTCCACTGTGCTGCTCGGTTCTTGATCACTTTCAGCTTCTGATACAAAAAATATAAATGAAAATTATAGATTATTCAGAAAGTTATTGGGGTAAAATATTAATTGTAATCTATCTTTGTTCTGGCGTTCATATTATAAGCCTAGTTGCTAAGTTTGGGACTATATACTGCTGTTTGCAATATTCTGCAATATTTAGTTATTTGAATGGAAATTTATAGCACAATTTTAGATCCTCAGTAATATTACAGTCCTAAGACTGAAATAATATGATTACAGAGAATTCTATAACTTAACAATCCCTCTGGATTATCCTGTAAGGAGTAAGTATTATAAGAACACAGTCTCACCTGACGCCTTATCATTCTTAACAACAAACGTCTCACTCGGCAATATAACATTAGTATCCAATGTAAAACTCTTCGTGGGATCATACTCAGCACCGGTGTCGATGACTTCGCTCTTGTAATTATCATCGTATGCATCTTCAGACTTCCTGAGATCCTCTTCGGAGAATGCAGAGGTGATCATCGGTTCGTGAGGATCATATTCTGGATGTTGGTCCTTGAGAGTTGCAGATTTCGGTCGCTCTATGGAATCGGAATCAGTAGAACTGAAAAGAAATAAGGATAAATTGTTAATATAAAATCAAGATGAATAAATAAAACATTTCTTACTATTTAGCTAGCATTCTCCATTAAAGATAAATAAGTTTAATTTAGATACTGTTGTACTGCTATGTATTATGTAGTGTCAAAAATATATGCAACAATTTACACGGTATTGGCAAACACTGTGTAAATTGCATGTATTTTTGACACCAGGGGTTACCCAAATAAATAAAAATTCGTCATGCGACATTTTATTTACTTTGAAAACAATCTGAGGATAAGGGTATTTTTTTTTTGGGTTTTCTAAATTGGTTCAACAAGTTAATTTATTTAGAACTAGCTGACCCGACAGACGTTGTCCTGTCGTTTAGTACAAAAAAAATAAAATTCATCAAAATCGGTTTAGCATTTTTTCTTTCATAAGAACCTTCTACTGACAATAGCAAACACAACAAAAAAAGAATTATCGAAATTGGTCCAGCCGTTCACGCGTGATGTCGTGACAACGGAAAACGTTTCATTTTTATATATATAGATGTTATGTTACATACTCAGTCTTATTTTTCGTGTAGGCATTGTCTTGGGATCTGGATCTGTGTTTGTGTTCGTCTGGCGAGGGATGCTTAGATCGCGACCGACGTGGGTGCCGTGAACTGTCTCGCGAACGAGTCCTGTGTCGCGAGCGGTCCCGTGGCCTCTCCTTAGAGGCCGATCTAGACCGGGACCATTTACTAGATTTGTCTCTCGACCGCGATCTATGTCTCGATCGTTCGACGGAACCAGATTTCTCCTTAGATTCCCGCTTTAGTCTATCTCGTGACGCGGATCTCGTTCTAGATTTCTTTTCCGAGTGCCGCCGCGTCGATCGTCTCCGTTCATCCTTAGAATCTCTCTCCCGCGACAACGACTTTCTTCGTGAATGCTTCCTGTCGGAATCGCGTTTCGAGTCTCTCTTACTCTTTTTAGAACGACTCGAGTTTGCGTTGTCTTTTGCGCGCTTTTTACTGGGTTCTTTTTTAACTGGCTTACTTTTCCTGTAAAAAAAGTTAACATTGCAACAATACTATTTTGGTAATGTATATCTATAAATGCTTCTAACTGTCTGACTGATCAATGTCAATCGATGGCCTGAACCGCTGACAGTAAAGAGATGAATTATGGAGGGTGCATTCTATATGATGTAGGCATCCGATAAGGGATTTATCGAAAATCCCGCGGGATCGGGACTTGTGCGGGTGAAACCGGACTCTGCTAGTTATAGTTAAAATTAGATGTGTTGTTAGCTTACCCATCTTCACCAACTTCCTTAGGATTTTCCTCACCACCGATGGAATCATTGAGAGCCACAACAACATCTTCTACTGGGACACTTGAATCCAATTCTGTCGAAACTGCTTCTTTCGCTTCCATCACCTAGAAACCAAAACGAAATACGTTACAGATCTTGTTAACTACAAAGATCTTTTAAATTACTACTATGTTTCTGATAGAACCAAATATCTAGAATAGAATAAAAGACAGACATACCTGCTCTCCTTTATGTGTTTTGAGTACATAAGTCTTGCTGGCAGCGAGCAGATCCAATTCCGATTTCTTGATCAATTCCAATTGATGCTTAGCTTCCTGATCTCTCCACTCCGCCAATTCTTGGCTAGCCAACTCCTCTGGAGAAAGTCTGACCAACTGTTTCGGTGTGATCGATTTATCACATATCTTCTCCCACAATGTCAGGTTCTTACGATCTTTGATATTAAACATAAGTGATCTGTATTTGGCCTTGTATTTCATGCCGACGTCTTTAAACAGATCGTGCAGTTCAAGTTCCGTTTCATTGGCGAACTCCTGTATTTCGTATTCCTTGAATTTGGTGCCCTTTGTTTCCGCCATTCGGAGACTGAGCTGTTCTTGAAGCGATTTCTTGACATTATCTCTGATTGATTCATCAGAGTTCATCCTACTTTTGTCCGATTGACCGGAATCTTTCCTGCGCTGCGGCGAGGCTGAAGGCTGTAACGTAATGATTATCATAAATATACCATCTCACGCGTAATCAAAAAGCAAACACGTACAAGGTCGTCGTCTTGTTTTATGGCTATAGATTCTGTAAAATGTTTCGAAGTTTAGATACGTGATAAATAACATAGTAAACATAAAATATTAAGGGCGTATTCAACTAGCGCTGTTTCCATACAAGTTAATGATTCACCCATTTTTTCCGGAATGATCTAATATTACATTTTTTTTTATAATTTTGATATCACATATCCTTGTAAGTAAAACATGTTTCTATTTGATCGTAAATGTGTTGTACAGCATTTGTTTTCTCAAGTCATCATTATTTAGAAAATAGGAAAATATGTTTGTTTGTATGAAACAGTGGTAATAAATAGAATACACTTTAAAAATGTTTTTAATTATTTAAATCAGTGTTTCCTTTCCAAACTACGTACGTCTAAATCCGGTAGCAAAATGTAATAAGAAACTTAGTTCATTTTGAACAGCGTAAATCACAGGCGTGTGCTCCCGAAAGACTGCCGCCTAAGTTTGTGGTTACGGATAACCTTGTGTGACCACGTAAACACGTAACTTTCCGTCACTCCATGTATGAACAAGAGCTTCAGTTTAGTCATGTTTTGTTTACATATTAGAGATTACTTCATCATTTTATAAAGCGAATAATATGTATTTGTATCAAATTCAAATCCTATGACACTAAAATGTAATAATCTTACCTTATCAGTGGAAAGGTGTCGATTAGACGGCTGTCGAACAATTTTCCGCGGCTCAGGGATAGGTCGCGCAGAGGAAGTACTAGCTTTAGGCGTATCTATCATTTGTATCATATGAGCTTTTGTGGTCGGCGTCTTTGGAATAGGATTTCTTGTTACTGGTGTCTTTATTTCCTGTTTGGGAGAAGGAAGCACTCGCTTTTTGTCGTCCGGAGCCTGTCCTCTAGGTGATACCAAGATGTCTGAAGATTTCCTCGGAATACGCTCAAAGTTGAGAGTAGTCTGCACTTTAGTACCCTCTTGACTTTGTGTAAAAGACTTTCTCTTGACCAATCCTGGTTTAATTGTGCTTAACGTTCCCGGTCTAACCACTTCGAATGTAGGATTCTTTTGTAGCCAGGCTTTGAGACTTCCAGCAGTCGGGGCATTAGGACCAGCCAATAGTCTGCCAGATTTCCTTTCATAAACAATAACCTAAAATAATATTAAGTTAAATAGCAATATTTTCATTTTGGTGGGGCAATGATCTATTGCTTTAGATAATTGGGTTTGGTTAGCGGCCAGTTTAGTTCAAGCTTAACTGGCCACTCTGTATCTAAAGTTTAGTAGCCAGAAACAGCTAAAGATCGCAACACAAGGAAGAAAATGGCAGAGCCTTTGTTCGGCAATAAGCCCAAGCAACATTATTTATAAAAAATACAAATTAATAAGCCCAGAACACCACCTAATTTTGTGGTATTATCTAATGAAACATGAAATATCAGGTTAATGTTTTTTTTTTACAAATAAATATCATACCGTAGAATCCTGTGAAATACTTGATTTTCGATCTTGTGACTTTTCCGATTCATCCTGTTTAGCATTCTGTCCGAGCGAATCCTGCGCATGTTTTAATATACAAGCGTTACTGCAGTAAATGCTGCTCGCTCGAGCCGCCTTCTTGCAGACAATGCAGTTAGTCTTAGAGGGGGTCTCTTTCCCCTCTTTACCCACTGGAGTTTTACTGGAGGGAGGGAACTCCGGGGAAAGCTCCGGGGGCTCATTCTTCTTCTGAGGTATCAGACTCTGGTGAAAACATTCTTTCATTACAACAAATAAAACATTAAATAACACAATTCAGTACAATCCTAAAAGTACTAAGATAATTATAATGTCTATGCTAAGTTATGTATGTGGAAAAATACTTGTATATGTTGCAGACAACTAGTTTAATCAGCCATCTAGTTTCGGCCTAGGCCGTTAGTTCACCGCCGCGCGCCGCTTCGGCCCGGCCGGCGTTAAATAAACTTCCCATGTTGATACTGAGCCTTATTAAATGCAATAATTAACGAGCTGGCCGGCTGGCTTAATTCAAGGATCTGTCATTTTCAGCCTGTTGGGTTTCTGTTAAATTAGTAAGAGTCGCTGTTTTTTTCTTTTACTTTGGTCTTTTGCAAAGAAATACTATAACACTGGCACTACTACTAGGCACAAGTCGCAGACGGCTTATAACGCGCCGCGCCGCCCGATTAAATGCCTGATTAAATTAATAGTCTGCAACATATACATTACTAGCATATTATCTGAAACATTAGAATTTAATATTAAATATTGACAAAGTTTAATTCAATTTACCACACACTGTATTTTCTAAAATGTCTAAGTTAGATTAGAAAACAAAATGAAAGGTTGTTAGCATTTTAATTGTAAGCAATCAATAACTATGAAATGCTTTGTCTTAGGGGACTGACTGTAGTGACAGTATTTTTGGTAAAACCTCGGGACTAGGTTAGTCTAGTCATATTAATTACATTTTATGCTGTTAATTAAATTATATTCTTTGCTGATAAATATGCTTGTGAAAATTATACCTAAATTTCGACACCTTAACGAGACAGGTATTGACTGTGGAGAAAAGGCTTCGAAATGTGGACTATAATCCAGCGGGAGAAAAGCAGCCTTGGTATACGCAATGTGTTTGTTTTCTTTATTTGGCACTAAGTTTTAATCAATTTGTGTTTGTTTTTGTGTATTTACTATATTACATTTATTTATAGTTCTCATTGAGGTTAATCACAAACACCAACATTTGTTTTTTCTGAGAATGTAAACTTTTTATTTGTTAAGCGAGACAAGCTTTGCTTAGTGCAGGGGCCGCTGTAACTTATACCTTTAAAATTTAATATTGGTTGGTTGATGTTCCTATTTCTATGTTTTCATTACTCAACTAAATATACTTTATTAAGAAAAATGCAGTACAATTACAGCTAGTCCATAAAGGATTGTGTTATACTTGAGTGTAATGAGGTATATGATTACACAATCTACATGACCATGGATTGACTAAATACCTAGCTAGTGTATGGCCAATTAAAAAATCATATAACATTCTTATCAGTAGAGATGGGCCGACTATGGTTTTTGCCGACTAGCAGACTAGCCGACTAGTATTTTAAAATTGCCGACGGCAATGGAAATCATTATTATTCGAACATATTTCATATGTCGAGACATTTAGGGTGCGCACTGGTTATGGGTGTTTGTTTATGTTTTTCTTTCTTTAAACTGGACTACTAATTCAATAAATATTGGTCTTATTGCATAATTGTTAGTTGACGACTACTCGGCAGAATTTGCCGACTAGTCGGCCCATCACTACTTATCAGTAATTCTGATTACCTTAAATGCGAGTTTGGGAGTTCCTTTAGATTTCTTCGCACAGTTTGGACAGCGCCACTCAATGCCTTGATCTTCCATCTGTTGTCCCATAGCTTTTGTGATGTTAACACACTTCCCATGGAACCAGTCCTCACATCCATCACAGCATATCATGAAACGATTGTTGTGTGGCTGCTTGCAGATACACCACAATCTATAATACAAAACGAAAGCAATTAGATTGGCAATGAATAAGTTATTTGTATTTAGCAACCATTGCTATTTTGTTTGTAATATAAACTCAATATAAATCTGTTTCTATGAATGCTTTGTCCTGACAGATTGACTGATGGATCATCACTAAACCGCTGAAAGTACAGAGTTGAAATTTGGAGAGAGTTCTTTATTGGATGTGACAACTGATAAGAAAGGATTTTTAGAAATACCCACGGGACCAGGACTTCCGCGAATGAAACTGCGGGACACAGTAATACATATATTTAAATGACTTTGTGTGAACAAAAACAATTAATGGCGCAACTGGCCAATAAAATTAATTTTACAAAACAAGTTTTATAGCAAATAAAAGAAATAGATTTAACATGACATTAGTACCTGTAAGGGTCATCTTCAGAGTTCCAGCTCTCCTGCGACTCAGCCGATGTTTTCTCAACGGGTGGGCCAATTTGACGTTCCTGCTTTTTATTAAGCAGTTTCTTATTGATGTACTGTTTTGATGTTGTTTGCTGCATCAAAACTGGTTCTGGTTCTGGTGTTATGACAACTGGTGGTGCTGAAGTTGAGGGAATAGGCGAGGGTGTCTCTTGAGGAGCAACAGCGATTTCTATCTGACTCTTTCGTTTAGAAGATCTAGTAGCTGGAGCTTCGATAGGAGGGAGAGTAATAACGCGACCATCGCGCCGTACTATCTCTATAGGCTCCTTCCGTGGTACGATAGTTTTCTGTGCTGATTTTGGTACAGGTGGTGTATAAGAAGTGGTAGTTTGAATTGGCTGGTATGGCATTTGTACAGGAGTTTTAACCACCACTGTGTCCACCTTACCTAAAACCTGTTTATCAATCACTTCTTGCAAGTTCTCCGAACTCTCTACTAGCTGAGCCACATGCATTAACAAATCTTCAGTTAAGCCTTCTTCTTCAGGCTGTAGACCACCTAGAAGGTCTAATGTTGGTGACAAGGGACCAGCCAATCCTGGGCTATTCATTGCAGCAGTTGTGGTTATTGATGGATTCTTTATTGGATTTGAAATTCCCGTAGTATCTTGAAGAATTTGAGCCAAACTGACATCATCTAGTTGTGGGATGAGATCAAAGCCCTTTGGTTTATCTGGAGTAGTCAATAATCTGGTATCCTTCTTTGCAATAAGAACTGGTCTTGGAACAGGTTTGGGTTTTTCTACAGTTTCAACAATTTTAGGTGCTTCAACAATTTTTCCTTCACATATTTCAAGTGGTTTAGGTCCTGGTGATTTCTTTTCAGTAAGCTCTGGTTTTCCAGGTGTCTTCCCATCAGTGGACACTCTTCTTATCACATCTGGTGTTGAAAATAATGATGTCATATCAGATAAGAGAGCTGTGACATGAGCTGGTGTTTTCTTTTCCTTTTTCACTGGTTTTGGTGATTGTTTTACAACTGTTTTATTGAACTCTATTTTAGCAGTATGGGTGGTGTTTATTTTATTGACTGGAAGCAGACTTTCCAAGTCCACATCTGTCTCTTTTTCATCAACTTGTGCAATAGGTTTAGCAATTATTTTAACCTCTTTGACTTCTTTTCTTACTGGCGTTTTAGGAGTTTTAGGTTTAGGTGGTGCTTTTTCTGGTTTAGCTGGTTTTGGGGCTTTTAATATTCTAGGCTTCGCTTTACTCTTTTTCTGTTTACCAGAGCTGGTTTCTTTTCTATCCTTGTAGTCAGAATCAGAATCTCTGTCGGGTAGACTTTCCCCAGAAGACAGATCTGATGAGGAGTCACCACTGTCCTCATTTAGTTGGAGACTTTCAACTTTACTTACTTCTTTTTTATCTTTAGTTTTTGTCAAAGCTGGTAATGGTTTATTGAGAACATCATTACCTTTAAATACAATAGGTGATTCGGTGGGATTTATTTGTAATTTTCTGCCTTTAGGTATGATCTGCTGCTCCAAAATGGTGATTTTTTTGGAGCTGGGGACAGGTTTTGGTGGTGGAGTGTGTGATATTTCTATTACAGGATCATCATAGGCGGTGAAGGTCTCACTGTTGTGTGGTGTGACTCGACTAGGTGATGTGAGAGAAGTGTAACAATGATCATTTTGGAAACCAATCAGACTATTCTCTCTTGTCTCAATCCTCAATGATTGCAACATTTCTGCTCCACTATCTAAAAAAAGGGTAAGCAAATATTAATTTCTAGCACTATCTGCCTTGTATTTTAGGCCTAGAAATAAAAACTACTAATTTTAGAATTTAAGTAGATAATTCCCACTACACCCATTTAATAAAATGTGTGTTCTAGTAAAATGAAAACATAATGTTAGATGGTGATCAATCTTTAATTTTCTTTTCCTTGATGACATTTTGATGTAGCACCCCTCATAGTCAAATCAAATAAGATAGATTTAGATTATGAACAGAAGGAAATATTTTTGTTTTAGGAATAGTTAATAAGTTGAAGATATGGTAAGCAACTTACCATATTTAATGATACTGTCAGGTTCATCGTAATAACTGTCAACAGTGAGGGTGACATGTGGGATCTTATCGTCTTCACTCTCAGAATCAGTAGCATCGTCAGGTTTGCCTTCGTGGCCTACCCGAACAACACTGATACCGGCACTTTGGGTGCCATCTGTGCCTGTTGATTTATGTAAAATATGACAAAATACAAGACTGAGTGAACCACCTAACTTTTATTTATGAACATTAGTTTACAACAGGTAAATGACATGCGTTTTAGCTAATTGACAATTTCCACATGATAAGGATGAGTCATTAAGACTGGCTTTCAGGATTCAAGTTTTTCTGAATCCCTGCAACGCCAAATTTGACATAAACTAAAGTTGCATTTTCAGATTTTTGAAAAATTCATTTCCCAGGAATCGAAGATAGTCAACCAAAAGCAGGTTCAAAACTTAAACTAAAGACTTGTGGTTTGAAATATTCAATGTATTCTTCTCAGTGATAAGGACAAGAATAGAGTTTGACTGTTCCTCAGGTTCGGAGAGATCTGTAGATCTCTTTATCCAGTTAAAATTACTTCGTAATGCCTCATTGCTCGGAATGCATCATTTTAAGAACATTCCCGCCAAAACGAAATAGCTTAAAAACTAAGTTTTTTTTTCCAGCTGTGTATTATACTTTACAGTTTACGAGACTTTCACTAAATCTAACTGATGCATGATAGAATAAAGTGTACAAAATGAAATGGTTTAGTGTTTTTTAGTAGGAGTGTAGTTGGGCTGCCGACATGCTCCATAGCCGTGGCTGTGCCCCTATAAGCTGAAGGAAGTCATAGTACAAGTAATATGCTAAAGTAATTTACAATATACTCACCCATCAAAGTTCCAAGTAGATTGTGATCTACAGAAAGAGATCCATCCTTGTTTACAATAACAACAACAGAACTATCCGCCTTTGTTGACGGTCCATTGAGGTCTGTATAGTTCGTTATCACTGTGTTTGACATTTTCGCATCGTTGGTAACGTCGCCAAAAGCATGCAACTCCTCTATTTATAGATCTACGATCGCACAAAACACTTGCACCCGAGCAATGTCTATTTACGACGCTTGTAATCCAAAGCGTTATGCGGAGTCCGCCATTTTGGATAGCAAGAAGAATTCAGTCCGTAGGAGAATCAGTGCATTGCGGATGCCTAGCGAGTTCTCTTGTCAAATAAAACCACTTTTACGATTGTCTTTATTTATCTGAGTAATTTTATAGCATAATTTGTTCAACATTGGAGCATTTTCGTTCGGAAATCGCAAAGAAAAGGTGCCGCAATGCGCGTGCACGAGTTTTTTTTAATTTTCACAGATTAAATAAATATCATAGACAATGTAGAGAATAGAAAAAAAAACTGCAAGTGCTGCCAGAGCACACAGGTCCGAAATTTCACCACTATTAAGATTATTAGGTATTAATTTTAAAAAATTATTATCTTGAAGAGGAACAAAATTTTTTCAAATAAAACACTTATAACCTTAAAAAACAACTGGTTCAACATGTTTTTCCACATTAGTTGACACATTTTAGTCATTAAATATTCTTATGTCCTCACAACGGGCTAAAAAAGTATAAAGAAATGAAAAAGTTTACAAGTTTGGCAACTCTGTCTTTTGCCATAGCCACAGACTAAAACAAAATAAGGGTATTTGCAAACGATACGTAGTAAGGGACTTCGATGGAGACCAAAACTTCAATGAAACTGGCCATTGTATTTGTTAGTTTGTTTGGTTGTCAATGTCACTGTCACTTGTCAGTCGCGTGGTTAAAAACGAACGCCTTCGGGTTTCGATTCGCGTGAATCTTTCTTTCTTTTGTGTACACGTTATTTCGCGTATACATGTTTTCTATCAATTATCGATAAAAGAAAGCAAAATGAGTTACTCTAAATTTGATTTAACGTTTAAAATAGGCCAATATTTGGACCGCCACCTAGTATTTCCCCTATTAGAGTTCTTGGCAGCCAAAGAGGTAGGTTATGAAAGTTCTACAACATATTTTCCATATGAATTGCTCTCTGTGTATTAACGTTTGTGTATTCCTTGTATTAGTAGTCAGGTTAGTTAGCGGTTTAGCGAATCTAAACCCGTTTTTATGTGTATTATATATTTTCAGACCTATGACCAATCAGAGTTGCTACAGGCAAAACTTGAGATGTTGAGCAAAACTAACATGATTGACTATGTTATTGACATCAGGAGAATGTTATATCCCGACGAGGACACGCCTGAGGTATCCTATTTACTGTTTTGACAACCCAATATTACTTAAAATGCCTAAAACTTTGTTTCATAGATATTTTTCACCCCAAAGATAAACTCATAACCTATAAAGTTATATGCAATGTTTATTATATCCAAGCCAGACTCCTTCAGAGATAATGCTAATTTTCAAGAATTTAGTTGCAGCCATTCTATAGTAAGTATTGTACCCAATTGATGAAAACATGATTGTAATCTTCTTTTAGGAAATCAAATCTCGCCGTAGTGTTGTACTCTCCCAACTGCAAGAACTCCAGGATGCTGTGGAACCGGTGCTGCGGCTCATGCAGAGAGACGATGTCATGAAGACTGTTGAAACCATGAGGGACCCTAAAACACTCATCAACCACTTGACCACTAATAAGGAGTTTGAGGTACTGAACTGATATAATTATTAAACATCATTGTTATTGACAAAAAATGTACATTGCCGATAATAATAAGACTGTCACAAAATCAGCATTTTCCAGGCAACCTTGGAAAAGAGAAAATTAAGACAGATGTTCTCACATATTATTATACAGGGTGTTTGGTGGAGGGTTAGACAAACTTGGTGGGCATGTAGGTAGACTTATTTGTAAAATACAATTTGAAGGAAAAGACTCGTAACTCTTCACATTTTTTTTTTATGATTTTTTATTTTTTTTCCCAAATTTTACCTCTTTACCCTTACAACTTTTTTTTGGACATGTTTTCGCTTAAACTTTTTATTTGATTTTGGTCCCAGATGTATCATTGATCTATCGGAGCCATTGTTAATCCAAAATAATGAGAAAATAATTAGTTATGGGCTCTCAAGTTAAGAAAATAAAAAAATGTTGTCCGAAAGGTGAACTAGACATCATTCTAAAAAAAAACTAATAGTGATCGAGGAGTTCAAATACTCTTAAAAACTGCTCTTGACATCCCTTATTACAATGGTGTATTCCATGTAGCATAAAAATCTACCAACTTGTTAAAAATAAGGCTTATAGGGAAAATGGAGTGAAAATTCCAAGGAAAAAATACACATTTTTTATTTTTTTGTATTACGAATTTTGATCAAAAACATCTCCCCGATTTCCAAAACATAATGTGCGCGACAGGTGGAGCCCATAAAATGGGGGCCAAGTCATCTAATCCACGAGTTTGTGGACTCTCTAGTTGGGAACGCTCTGTCTAGGAACTCTCTCACTGTGAGACGACAATGTGCCGGACATCCCTCATTTTGAAATACTACTGGTCGATCTTCGTGAAATATCAGCACGTCGCTCATCACTTCAGGGCGATCGTTTTGCAAGAGTTCCAAGTAATTGTCCCCGTTGAGGGTGTCAGGTTAAAAATCCATATGTCCATAGGCAAGCATCGCACCAAACGCGATTTTCCGTCGACGTTTGGCCAGGTCTCACAGTGAGAGAGTTCATAGACAACGCGTTCCCAACGAGAGAGTACCCCAACTCGTGGATTGGATGACTTGGCCCCATTTCATGGGCTCCACCTGTCACGCACATTATGTATTGGAAATCGGGGAAATGTTTTTGAACAAAATTCGTAATGCAAAAAAATAAAAAATGTGTGTTTTTTCCTTTGAATTTTCACTCCCTTTTCCCTATAAGCCTTATTTTTGACAAGTTGGTAGATTTTAATGCTACATGAAATACACCATTGTTATAAGGGATGTCAAGAGCAGTTTTTAAGAGTATTTGAACTCTTCGATCACTATTAGTTTTTTTTTAGAATGATGTTTAGTTGACCTTTCGGAAAACATTTTTTAATTTTCTTTACTTTGAGAGCCCATAACTAATGATTTTCTTATTATTTTAGATTAACACTGGCTTCGATAGATCAAAGATACATCTGGGACCAAAAACAAATAAAAAGTTTAAGCGAAAACATGTCCAAAAAAAAGTTGTAAGGGTAAAGAGGTAAAATTTGGGAAAAAAATAAAAAATCATAAAAAAAAATGTGAAGAGTTAGGGTCTTTTCCTTCAAATTGTATTTTACAAATAGGTCTACCTACACACCCACCAAGTTTGTCTAACCCTCCACCAAACACCCTGTATGTACCTCCTTTTTAAAAATGTCTCAAAATAAAATTCATGTATTATTTTACCCACTATACTATAAGTAGTGCACACTATATTGATACACTACACTAAAGAAGCTTTGTTTTTTAATTGTAGACAATGATTTGACACATGTTCCTAAATAAAAATTGCCGTAGGAATTAAGTAACCAACAGACTTTTTTAAACACTAATCTAAAACAATTTCAGTTCAAAGTGGAGATGATTGACAGCATGTACCGGCTTGCCAAGTACAGATACGAGTGTGGTAACTACGTGGAGTCAGCATCATACTTGTACTTCTGTCAACTGGTCATGTCTCCTACAGACAAGGTAATGTATTAACAAGATTATTGTAAAAATATAATCCAATATTTTCTTTATATAATCTACGTAATAATCTACATCAGCAGTGTATCGGTGGGGTGATTTTGTAAAATTGTTGCTGATCTCTCCTGTTTCAAAGCTGTTGCTGATTAGAAAAATCAATTAAAATTAACTGTTAAATTGGGAATCCAAATTTGGAAAATGAAGAAACATGAAACATTTCTTTTGTATCAATCCAAATGACATTTGCATCATTTTTCCATAATCAACCAGCTGTATTAAAAATGAAATTAAAATAATCATAATTTTACTAAACTTTATTTACTAAAATATCACAACATTGCTTAAATTAGTAATTTTCAATTGGTGTGTAAACATCCCAGCCGGGTTTGTTCATGACTTGCTGAAATACAGAAATATTCAAATATTATTCAACTTGTATATTGGTTTTAATCACATTGCTTTTACTACCTCAGATGGGGAATAAAACGCCTTAAAATCCTGATCACATGTCTACCCTTGATCATGAGGTACTTTAACGTCATGTATTAGGCACACCATCTATTAGGTAAACTGTGTTATTGTGACATTAGGCTAATATTAGCCAAGTCTGGCAGCATGCGCTTCTTTTGCACCTCAAGATCTTTAGCAGAGCATTATTCTTAAAAAAAATATTACCACAAATAAACAAGAAAAAACTCTGATGCATGTGTACTACTTAAAAAAAATGAAAACAATACTAACATGTTTAGCATAATTGAATGAATGACGTTGATTTCTGTGGGTCATGATCTCAGACACGGAGTCATACCACTGGTTGCATAATTCACACTGATACACCAGCTGGCCTGGTAATGGCTGCAAACCCTCACCTATCGCACTTATACGCGTTTTTGACATAAAATGTCCCACCTTGTATCTGGAATTGAAAATTTATAAATATTATATATAAATCTAATACATATCGTTATCGTTAGTCAACTCTACAGAATTAAATTAATCACCTGTGGTTATACAGCTGGTCGTAATTCCGAAATTTCCGGTCGCAAGCATTACACAGTAACATTTTGGGCAATGTGAAGGCATAGTGCATCTTCTGCCATTGGCACATGTTCCAGTGTTGTTCAACCAATTTGTAAGATGTAAAAATTTGACCACAAGGATTACACTCATAGTTATTCAAAGTCGTATGCATCTTTGAATGTCGTAATAACCTGGGGATGCTAGTGTAAACTTTCTCACAAAATTCGCATTGCAACAGCAGCGATGTTTTGATATCCCTCACGCATTCCGGACTTTCCGTTATTGATATAATGCAGCAGGATTTTGAGTGTAGAATAGCATGTTCCTGTTGAGGCCAAACTTGGAAGCATTGTACACAGGTCCACACGACCTGCCACCGCGACTGCACGCCATGCATAGCGTGCCTCATCGTGTAATGTCTCTTCAACCCTGTCTCATACACAAAACATTTCCCGCAAATGCTACAGGGATAAGTATGCATCGATTTCGGACATATTATATCCAATATCTCTTTCTTTTTCGTGTAAGTGAGAGTTCTATTCAACAAATGGATGTTCTCCATAATCCTAGCGTTATTTTCTTTTACTTTTTTTAAACTGTGCTCTAAGGGATTCGAGATATCCACATTGGGAAAGCTACAGGTTTGTGGGTTGTTTTCAAACCGATTCAAAGTAGTACCGAGTCTTTCCTCTGGTAGAAATGGTTTCCCATTAACAGTATCTTTTTGGTTAAAACTAATCTTATGAGTACTACTATTAATATATGTTGCTTGTTTACTATCCATACTTAATGTTGCGTAATAACGATTGGCATCAGATATTTCTTTCGCACACGAATCTAATTCGATTCTTTTAGTTTCCTCACCGGATACTATTTTCACGACTAATCGAGACGATTTTTCGGCTTCCTTTTTGTACTGATTACCTTCGACCCATTGGCTAAACTTCACGTTTGACGAACTATCTTCATTAGGAATCGTAACGTATAACGATTTAAATTCACCTTCATTTTCGATTTTACTTATTACTAATTTCGCTGTTGACATCGTCTCCGATAGTGACAAGACAACATTAATCACTGAAAGACCGTAGACGGAAAACGTCGGAAACATGTGTTTAAATCGTATGACAATCAACATTTGAAAAGAGTTTTTATTTCTAATTTGATTGAGGTTGCATTATTGTGTTCTATCATAGTTCGAATTACTGGATGGATGAGTCCATATATCTGTAATCTTTTTTGACTCACTGTTCCTTTTTACCTGACTGCGCGGCGCAAAGAGAAGGGTTATGTGCTTAGCATCAGTCTATGTCGCAGAATTGGGACATACACTGGAAATCACACTTTATCGAAAAAACGGTCCCAGCTGGACCCTTTTCATATATAACAGCAAACTCTACCTTAATAAACAACGGTTTCCTAAAAATAAACCCGAAAATAGCTTGAGATGAAAGAACTGCAACCTCCCGGCTCCTGTAGTTTCATTTCCGAACATTTCCATGGATGACGTCATTTGTAGACACCAGAATGGCATACCTGTTTTCTTAGATCATTCTTCAGCATTTTCTTCAAATCTTACTTCATTACATACCTACATCAAGTCTACCCTTACAGAACTACCTACCAGTACTCTGGGGTAAGCTGGCCAGCGAGATCTTAGTCCAGAACTGGGACGGTGCGCTCGAAGACTTGACGAAGTTACGCGAGTTCATCGACAACGGTGGCGGCGGCGCTACCGCTACCAACATGCAGGCGTTGCAGCAACGCACCTGGCTCGTGCACTGGTCCTTGTTTGTCTTCTTCAACCACGTTAAAGGAAGGGATCTTATCATCGAGATGTTCTTGTATAAACCTTTGTAAGTGGAGTTGGTTTTATTTTTTCATGCTGTTAAGTTATTTATTTAATTATGAGGTTTATCAATTCAATTGTAGCTATTTAAACGCCTTTAAGTTTGGCATGATATGGGCATGATCCTTATAAATAGGTACTTACCATCCCTTAGATTACCTAGCTGGATGGTGGGTATCCTACCTAACAACGATACGAACGTTCAAATTTTGATCCATCTTTTTAAAGGTGTGTGAGTAATTTCCCAAACAGTTTGACTTTGGAACTGGTAAAGCTCGTCCGTCAGAGACGAGTTTGAAATGGATTACTATCAGGCGACCTTTCTCCTAGTCTCTAAAAGAGACCAGTCCAGTTGGTACCATCGTTTCTTTTTGTTCAATGACATCAAATCATTACGTATGTCGTCAGGTACCTGAATGCCATTCAGACAATGTGCCCCCATATCCTGCGCTACCTGGCCACTGCAGTCATCATCAACCGGTCGAGACGGAACGCTCTCAAGGACTTGGTCAAGGTCATACAACAAGAAGCTTACACTTACAGGTAAGTGATCTGCCAACTAGACGAGTGTCCTCCGACTATTGCTAGTTACCTTGTAAACCTGTTTGGCTTTGATAGTGTGGGTGATAAAGTTTTGGGTTTCTAGGTGGCGAGGAGTTTTTTGAGCTAAACTGCTCTGGTGTTTTCTCGTATAACTCTCGTAAACCCCAAAATCGAATGGATAAATTATAAAGAGACAGACGCACTGCTAAACTTCAACTTCTTTAAACAATGTTCGGGTTTACGCAAACTCTTAAGTACTCTTCCTACTCGACCGACGCGACGGACCTATAAAAACCAATGAAAACGAAATTTTTAACTTCATTAATTTATGTAGATTTTTTTCGCTTTCGCGATGTTGAATTGACATTAGACTCATTTTTCCGGTATTATTCGCGTTGCTTTTATTATATTAAGCATATTGCTTTTTGAAAACTATGTGTGTGTACTCGTATGTGTGGTAAACACTAAGAAATAACGTTAAGATTAAGCATATTATTAAATTCAAGTTCTTTTCAGGCCTCTTGTTCACAGGTAGACAGAGAAACAACGCGATTAAAACCGTAAAATAAATTTATTAAAAAAAACGTATTCTTTTTGTTTTCAGAGACCCCATAACTGAGTTCATTGAACATTTATACGTAAACTTCGACTTCGAGGCAGCTCGCAGGAAACTGAACCAGTGCCAAGCTGTCCTGTTGACGGACTTCTTCTTGATCGCCTGCTTGGAGGAGTTCGTGGAGAACGCTCGTCTCATGATCTTCGAGACATTCTGCCGTATACACCAAGTTATTAGTATTGGGTAAGGGATAACTTTACAACTGTTAAATGATCTCAGTTTTTACAAAGTCACTCACTATTATATTATACTGTATTATATTTCTGTCTGTTTCTAAGCTAACGCAACGAAATTTTTAACGGTTTTCACAATCATTTGGATAGATAATTTCTTCATGGAAGTTATATGTAGGGATGGGTAAATAGAGTACTGCATCATTCCGCAACTCTGAGAGAGGCTAGGCACCGCTTGTCTGCGTAATTCGCAAGTTTGTTTGTTTTCATATTTGATTCTAGTATTTAAGTATGGATATTCTTTCTTCCCTTTTACCACCAACAGCTGGTGTTAAAAGGGAGATGTTATTATGCACACTATTACACACTCCAACACTACTAAGCTTCTAAGACCTTCCACGACATTAGAACACCACAATATAGCTGGACATCCTCTCCAACTTGAGCATTCGGGGCTGGGATGACCTGAGTCATACATAATTAATGTCTATTTCAGTATGTTAGCAGAAAACCTCAACATGCAGCCCGATGAAGCGGAATGCTGGATCGTGAACCTGATCCGTAACGCGCGCCTCGACGCCAAGATCGACTCGAAGTTGGGTCACGTGGTGATGGGAGCGCAGCCTCTCTCCCCGTACCAGCAGCTGGTCGAACGTATCGACTCGCTCGCTGTACGCTCCGAAGCTTTGACGTCGCTAGTGGAAAGGAAACAGAAAACCCGTAATCAAGACGTAAGTTAATATTCTTTTAAGTGAATTTGCTATGTTGTATTTTAGACTGACGCTTCGACTCTACACTAGCGCGAGGCAACCATTAAGACCATACAGCTGCGTTTTTTTCCGTGCGGTAAAATCTATCGCTTGCGTTTAAATTTTAAAAAATCCTTTCTTATCGGATATCTACATCACATAAAGAACACACTCCAAATTTCAGCCCTCTAACTATCAGCGGTTTAGGCTGTGCGTTGATCAGTCATTCAGTCAGTCAGGACAAAGCCTTTTATAGAAAAAGATTAAAACACAGCAGTATGTGGGACTTTAGTGGGTGCAACAGGGTTTGAAGATAAACAACTACATTTATACCATTCACACTCTTAAAAGCTTATTTTATTCACGCAAAACAGTGAATAAAAAGGACTTTTACTCACGCTGTTTGAATTTTGAATTTAGAACACAATTTACTCGTCGTCCATCCAACTAAATGCATATACAACCTCCTTGCGTGAAAAAAAACTTGATACAAACTCCTTGCGCTAAGAATACTCTACATACAAATTCTTTTTAGGGTTCCGTACCCAAAGGATAAAAACGGAACACTTTTACTGATACTTTGCCGTCTGTCTGTCCGTCTGTCACCAGGCTTTATCTCATAAACTTTGATAGCTAGACAGTTGAAATTTTCACAGTAGATGTATTTCTTTAGCCGCTATAACAACAAATAGATAAAAAAAACATTTAAGGACCATTCAACAACGTGATTTTGACATAAAAACGCAACGATACCGCGATGTATTTTTACCACTAGCACTTTTTACCATCTAGTGATGAATTGAGACTGGCGCCAGTGGTAAAATAAATTTTAACGTACGCGTTGCGTTCACGGATTGGTTGCCGGTCCAGTGTTCATTTCAGGGTTCTGTACCCGATTGTGATAGTGGTACGGAAACCTTCGTACGCGACGCGAGTCCGACTCGCTCTTGACCGGTTTTTTTTCTCGTAGTCATGGTATAAAGTATAGTATGCAACTCTTGAATAAAGTACGGATTTACATTGAGGGCCATGAACCACTGGCGGCGCTCAGGATTCTAACACTTGAATCCCTCGCTACGCTCGTGATTCAATCATCATGAATCACTCCCTACGGTCGTGATTCAGTCGTTCGAATCCTTCACTTGCTCGTGATTCATCTACGGCCCTCGCACTAAATCCGTCTTTTATTCACTAGTTGCATAATATACTATTTTTTCTTAGGCTTTCTAGTGTAACGTCCACGTCGCACACTGGAACTCACCCATACAAGTCGATGCGCATAACTTAACTTTGAAAATGAGGGTATTTTAATATATTTTTAATGTCAAATAGTAGGTAAGGAACTTATGCATTCATTGTTATAATATCAACTGATTATCAACAGTGATTTCGTACCTACAGTGCAATAAAGTTAGCGTAATTGGTAATTTTGAAGTGCCAACAAATTTTTACTATTTGTTTGAAAATATATAAATCGTTATTCTTTTGGTCGGTGAAATATATTTATGATAGCATATGGTCAGGAAGGTATGTAGATGTTTTTAGTATATTTTTTGTTTTGTTGACTGTTGTAAGATAGGTGTAAACAAGATGGGATTCAAAACTAATCACATAATTACAAAACTGACTTTTTTTTTTAAAACCGCAACGCACTTTTAAATTTGTACATAGATAGTAGTTATACACATTTCGGTTAATACAAAACTGATGAGAGAAGTAAAAGCGAGTTGCGGTTTTTCAAAATAAAAGCAGTATTAACTTTTTGTCAGGCGCTTCAAAATTAAAAAAAAAAAATTGTTCAAAAGATACAGCGTGGAAAGTAAAAATAAAGCGTAGGTATTTAATAAAAGTTAATTGATTTGAGGTCACCATAAAAGGTTAGAACCAAACTAAACAGATTTATATATTTTCAGATTTTATATAATACTACAAACAATATCAAGTGGTTTTAATATTGACTCTGTAAAATTCAAAGAATATTGTTTAAAAACAGCAAAAAAATATGTTGCATTGTACCCATGGTGTCCAATGACAACAACTGCTCACAAAATTTTGATACATGGGGCTGATATAGTTTCGGAATTTATTATACCAATAGGTTGTCTAAGTGAAGAAGCACAGGAAGCACGAAACAAAGATTTTAAATTATATCGAGAACGATATAGTCGAAAAACTTCTCGGACAGACAACAATAGAGATGTTTTTAATAGGCTTTTAGTTTCGTCAGATCCAGTAATCACAAATTCGCGTGCTTTACCAATACTTGATCGTAAAGCATTTGAGCCCGAAGCCATAAACATGTTATTATCAAATGAAACAACACATCTTTAATAAAATATGAAGTTATAATTAAGATCCCAGTAGATGCACGCGACATGTCCTTTAAAAAATTTAAGAACTACCTACCTATATTAAAACTCAGATTGTTTAAAAATAAAAAAGCCAAAGACTTTATTTTAATTGCTCCCGTTTATTATCATTTCTTTTTAAACTTGACAATTGTAAAAATGCTTACATATGAGGAAAAAAACGCATGAGTTTCTTGTGCCTTCTTCTCATTGGAAGGCGCGTTTCAAAGGTACACATCCTAACTCAATTTATAATACCTGTCAAAATGATTATCCCACATAATCCTCAAGAAATAATGAATTAACATTTTGAATTTTTGTCAATTATTAAAAAAAAAATTAAAAAAAATCCATATTTTTATTTTATTTATCGGTAAAAAATATAAAAACACCTTTAACATAGCTGTAAACTATCAAACATAGTTATGCGCATCGACTTGTATGAGCGGATCCCAGTGTCGTCAAGTTGTTGATTAATTTAATGTTTTTCTTTCAGATTCGCTGGGGCGCTCAAGAATTTTAAATTATTCATAGGATATTTTATATGTTTGTAGAAATATTGTCGCAAACTTACAGTGAAACTTTGTTCTTGAGATGAGGTCTGTATTAAATATACCTAAATGTATTTACAAATTGTAGTTTTTATTAAAACAATTCCACTTACGCAGTTTTTTCACCAGTAGTAAAAGAGTTTTACTGTCGGTTGAAGAAACTCGCGTATTATTCTTCTTCACCCTAGTAGGTATACGCATTAGTCTACATACCACATTTGATTTCACATTAGTTTACTGGACTGGATTGTAAATCGGAATGTGGCCCCTATGGGGAAAGTCTACCTACTCTTAGATAAATTTTAATCTAAACGTGTGTAGCGGGCTTAGGTCGCCCGAAACCTCTAACTTGACCTAGCAATGGCTATCAGAGATAATAACCGGGACCAACAGCATAACGTGCCTTCCGAAGTACGGAGGAGCTCGAGAAAATGATCAGCCATGACCATGCATGGTCCTACATTTCGATTTTTTTCATATTCTAATTAGAAAAAAATATATAGGTATTTGCGGTCGAATTGAGAACCTCCTACTTTTTTAAAGTCAGATAATAAAAACAAAGCCTAGGGGCATGATGCATGGCAGATATAGATTTTATGGCATAATAGTAGATTGTATAACAAGGGGGCAAAATAGTATTTTTACGGCGAGGGCGTTACTTTGAATCACGAGCAAAGCGAGGAATTCTAGAATAGAATCCCGAGCGTAGCGAGGGATTCTAACGTAGAATTCTGAGCGCAGCGAGGGATTCAAAGTATACATCGCCCGAGGCAAAAATAATTTGCTCTCGAGTCATATACTCTACTTTTCATCCCCTTTCTATGAGAAAATAAATAAGATATGGTGTTACGTAATTCGTGAATATACCTATTTACTTAAACAAAAATGTTGGGTATAAAATTTTAATATCACGTTTATTATACAGAAGCCCTCTATAAATATTTGTTGGTTGTTATAGCGGCTACAGAAATACATCTGTGAAAATTTCATATAAATACTAAAAAAATAAGCAAAATAAATAAAACAAATAAAACTAATGAAACTAACGCAACTAACGAAACTAACGAAACTAAAGAAACTAATGAAACTCATGAAACTAATGAAACTAATGAACTAATGAACAAATGAAACTCATGAAACTAATGAAACTAATGAAACTAATGATCCTAATGAAACTAATGAAACAAATGAAACTAATGAAACTAACGAAACTAACGAAACTAACGAAACAAACGTAACAAACGAAATAAACGAAACAAACGAAACTAATGAAACTAATGAAACAAATGAACCTAATGAAACTAATGAAACTAATGAAACTAATGAAACTAATGAAACAAATGTAACTAATGAAACTAATGAAGCAAATTAAACTAATGACACTAATGAAACTGAAACTAATGACACTAATGAAACTAATAAAATAAATAAATTCTGTGAACAACACACAGCGCCATCTAGCCCCGTGGTAAGCGACTAAGCTTGTGTTACGGTGACTCAACACATATCTGCCAGTAATTCATATAATTAACGTTTGATTTCTATGATACATAATGTTCCAAATTCAAATTTACTTTGCTCCCGCCTATTTTATTTTGCTCCCGCCTATTTTATTTTGCTCCCGGCTGTTTTACTTTGCTCCCGCCTGTTTATCTCTTAACAGAAAAGAGCTACTTTGGTCGCACTTATAGAGGACCAAAGCGACACTTTTCGAATAGATGGGATGAAAACATATTTGCTCTAATGTCTTTTATCCAGGGGGAGGAAACGGTCGACTACGTTTGTATGGAAAAAGAGTACTTAGATTTCCCTCTTAAAATGGTTTCGGTAGGCGATTTCCGTGTGCCGAGAATCGAAATTAGAGTCGCGATAGGTGAATGCTTTGTTACTTATAATAATATGTCTAACTTTTTATGAATCCTTATTATTTTACTGGATAAATAAAAAAAATGGAGAGATATTATTTGTTCCTGATGAGGCACATCTCAGCCCGCCATAATCCACGCAACTCATCTGCTCATAGTTGTAAAACTGATTGCACGATAAAATAAACAAAAAAAAAAAAAAGATATTATTTACAACAATAATTTATTATTCAATTCTACATCTTTATTATCTACTCTCCCATTGGTTTTATCTTAATAAATCTAGACAAGATGAATACTACAATAAAGGTGGACAGAACAAAAAACACAACGAAAGCATAGAATGTATCCTCAGAGAATACATCTGTAAATGCTGGGATATGGTTGTAAATTTCTTGTACAGCATTCAGACTGCCTTTGCCTCGAGCCATTGTTGATTTACTTCCTTTTAATCTTCTTTTTCTCAGATTTAGTTTGCAAAGTGGCAACTGGCTGTTCAACTGGTGCTAGTGATGAGATGTGTTTGTTTAATAACTGTAGGATTTCTAAGCAAGTGAGATTTCCACTCTTTAGTGTAACTTTGTTTATCTTCGCTGTTTCTGAAAGGGTAAAGGAATTTTTTTTTAGTAAATGTGTAGATCAGTCTACAAGCTCCAACAATTATTAATTTAAAATTCACAAATGTTAAATTTGTGTATCTTTATTAGCATTTTTAATGCCTGGCACTACAAAACACAGTCTCCTACCGTGATTTATTCCAAAACCAATGTTAAAGTAAAAAGTAATCATTATAAAGTATTATCATTAGTAGAGATAGCACATGTAGAATTTTATGTCTTACTAGCTGCATGCCGTGGTTTACCCGCGTAATATGTCCAGATACTGTAGGAATTTCCAAAAATCCTTTCTAATCGGATAAAACACACTCTCTAAATTTTAGCTCTCTACAACCAGCGGTTTAGGCTTTGCGTTGATAGATCAATCAGTCAGTCACTCAAGACAAAGCATTTAATGGATATAGATTTTGGAACAAAGTTAAAGAGTTGTATTACCTGTTGTATTACCTGCAATTGCTGGGATTATAGTGATATCCACCACAGGCTCGCTGCGATCACAAACAACCTCCGTTTTCAAGGAACAATTAGGATTGGTTAGTGCGATTTTAGATGAGCTAATGTAATGTAGGAAATTTCTGAAACCAATAACAAAGAAATTGGGTCACCTACTTATAAAGTACCTACCCACGAGTTTTAAACAAAGACTTGCAATAAGTAATGTGTACTTTTGGTTTTAGACGTAGACTAATGAATACCACAAAGTAGTGCAAAATCTTTCACTGTTTACTTGTTACAATGTATTTACTTGTAATTCAATGTTACAATAGGTTTATTACAAAAATAATATTCACAATGTTATAAAAAAGAACTCTTCTGTACACACAGTATAGACAATCGGGATAATTTTCTTTTGAATTATCTATTCCGTAGATTCTCACCTCGTATGAGTTACATTATCACTAAATGGATCAAATTTCACAGTAATTCTCTTCGCAGCCTTTAAATTAACACGTTTTAACTGTTTGCCTATGGCAGAAACAACGCCTCCGGATCTTCTAAGTGCTCCACTGATAGGAATAGACATAATGGTTGAACGGAACGGGATAAATCAATAAAAATAGAAACACAACAAAGAATATAACCTCAAAATCAAATACGAGGGGCGAGGTGGGAGGCAGACATATTTTTTTTATAATGTTGGTAGCAAATGAATCTCTTTTCAAGTTTTGGCTTTGTACGACTTGTGCACGTAACCAGAATGAATCGTTTTGTTTGGTAGGTAACCCTTAACTTTAATTTTTTAGCCGACTGCGGGTCTTCGCGCAGTTAATCATACTTTTGTATCGCTGGACTCGGAAATAATTCATAATTTAACTAAACATAGATGAAATTATTTTCTTTTTATCAAGGTCACAAAGAATTTGTTTTCCAAAAATAGCCAGCTAATCAATGTCCTTGAAACCTTGGGTTGACATAGAATGAACGAAATAGTTACCACAGATTTTTGTTTGGTTGAACGAAATATCATGGTTTATTCCTTTTGGACCCGGTTTTGACCTTCTCACCCCAGTCCATACGTTTTGCAACCAGTTGCGAACACGGATCATTGCAGGTAAACAATGCAAAATGTTGATATTAAAGATCCTTTCACAATATAACATTCGTAGACGTTTATGCATAGATCCTTGAAAATGTTGATAAAAATTACATCAGTAAATGTACCAAGCTTATTCTTAGCGGCGTAGTTTATCTGAACTGTAATAAAAGTATCGTTTAGTAACTTATTAATTATTTATTTACAAAACATATTTTTTTTGCTTTCATAATCTCTATGATACAATAAACAAAATTGAATGTAAAATTACATTTTTAACAAAATAGGTATCAGATATTATTAAATTTGCTAACTAACCTAGTATTTTTTTTATTTTACAATCAATCGTATTACACACGAATGTTAGTACTTAAACTACCTACCTACACATACGTAACAAAATAATCATTTTATAGAATAAACTTACAACAATATTTAAAATTACTTTTACAATAGATTTTGTTCAAGCGAAGTACATCACTTTTTTAGCGATCGCATGAACTTTGATGGCTCTTTCCATAGCGACGACGGTCCGGTCCTCGCTACTGACCGACTGGTGCGAGCCCTCGCCCGAGTCGTGCTCCTTCTCGACGAGGTGGTACCTCGCGCGGAAGGCCACGAGGTGCGCGTAGTACGCGGGCGCGGGGATCGAGACGGAGCGCGTGCAGCGCACGTACGTGTGGCACAGCTGGTACGTCAGGCACTGCAGCTCGTCGGACCCGAAGTGGTTGTCGTCCCACAGCACGTGGTAGTGCGAGGGCCGCGACGTGCCTTGGATGCCCTGGTGGCTGCACAGGTAGAAGTCGAACTCGGTCGGGTGCGTGATGCCCAGGTCCACGGTCGTGCCGGCCGGGATGTTGCCTGATCTGCCCAACTGCTCCTTTTTGTCGGCGCAGAACAGGCGCGTGTGGTGACGTTTCTGCACCGCTATGAATGTCACTCCGGGCTTATATTCCGCTTCGAGCTATTTGAATAAGAGGTATCATTAGAGCATATCCTTTAAGCACTATTACCTTACTATTTCTTATTTTCTTCCTGAATCAATCAATCAAATGCGAAAATTGCTGAATCGAGTGTGTTAAAACTTAGAATGGTTCTGGTGACTTAGTTGGGGTTCTGGACCTGGCCTGATCTAGTAGAGTAGTTAGTAGCATATTGTTCAGGAAGAAAATATGATTTAGTGCCCAACTCGTCTAGTGAAAAATAAGTTCCAGTTGGTAAAGCGTGTACTTATAAGGAATCATCACTAATATGATACTCATTATTAAGAACAGTGTAATAAAAACTATGGTGTCGATAGGTAGGTGATACTCACAGCCAGACAAGCTTCTCTAATAGCAATAAGCTCATATTGAAGAACATGTTGGAATTGACCTTCAGATATACCATCTCTGTACACAATAATGCGGTACGGTTTGAATCCACCTGTACTCTTGTAAAACATCATAAGAAGCTCTTTGACCATGCTGCTCATATCTTGAACTGTGTCTTGTCTGAAAGATAAATTATAAAATAAGAGTTTTAGGAGTAAAGGCGTATTCACGTAGAGAGCTGGTTCCGAAAGCTAATAAAGTTGTATTGGTAAAGTTACCAATACATCTGTGTGGCGGCACTGCGCATTTATAGGTTTATAAAATTATAACCCCTGGTGCGCAGCATTTCCAAGCTTTTGGAACTAGCTTTTAACGTGAATACTCCCGAACAACAACACAAATACATACATGTTTTTATTATTCTATCTAATTAAAGCTTGCCTCGTTGTTTCGATATTATCATTAACATCTTGCTGCAAGATGGGGTCCTCTTCCCGTAGGGAAGGAGCTTTTCTTAGATTAGCAAATGATGTCCCATTAGTTCTAATCGACTTGGTGAGTCGATGTTTTTCGTCACTGATGAACAGATACAAAAAATATAGTACTCTGCAGCGTTGCCCCTTGGCAAGCAAGATTAGTTGTTATACAAAAGTGCATTTAGCATTTTTGTCCAACAATAATTGTTTTTTTTAACAATGGTTTTGTAGTTAACGTTTGGTATTTCAAGTGGCTTACATAGGCGGATCAGATTAGGAGCAGGTCTGCAACGGTGCAAAATAAATAGGCTGTTGTATCTAACAGTGCTATGATAAAAACAAGTTATAAAATTTCAACCAACCTAAAATCGAATCTGTGTTGCTGCACGCGCACCGTGGCCGCGTAGCGCGAGGGGTGCGCGTCCATGGAGCCGACGACGGCCGCGATGGAGGGCTTCTTGTTGTCGCCGGCCGGCGGGTGCGTCACGTCCACGCCCAGGAAGATGACGGGCTCGTTGAACACCTGCACATACATGTCACATATATACACCATCTCACAGCACACCGCACCACCCACACACACACACGCACCTTCGGCCGCAGCGACGGCACCAGGATGGAGTTGATGCCGCCCAGCTTCACGTTGATCTTCAGGCACAGGTTGCTGAGCGTCTGCGGAGACGTCTTGTTCACGTTCTTGGCCTGCACGCACTGAGTCGCCATGCCGAGCACCGTGTCGCCGACGCGCTTCACCTCCGCGTACACCGGAGTCTTGCCCGGGAGGACCACGACCACGAGCTGTAGTTGCACGAAGGTCGACTTGAGGTACTTGAACATGGGCTCGACCTGGTCCGGGCCGGTCGCGTACTTGCAGAAGCACGGCTGCCCGATGATCGGCATGCCGGCGTCGTTCGATATCTTCTGCAGCTGTTGCGTGAAGTTCTTGAGTGCGTCCTCGCGCACCGTGCGCTGCGGCGCGAAGCAGGCGATGGCCCACACTCGGATCTCGACGCCCATGAAGAACTGCTTGCCGCGCATGTCCCACACGCCCTGGTTCGGCAACGCCTGCTGCCCGCCCAGCGAGGACACGCGCCCACCGTACTGCAGCTTGGGCGGCGGCAGCACACGTCCTCGCACCTCCATCATGTTGTTGGATATCGTCAGGCCGAACTCCTTCACGTACAGGTCCGTGTTGAAGTTGGCGCGCCGCACGAGGTTGTTGATCTCGCGCTCCCTGTCCGGGGCGGAGCGCGCCGTGGCCTTGATCATGGTGGAGGTCTGCATGTCTGTCAGCTTCTTGATGCAGCGCTGCCCCGGCACTATGTTGCACACTTCTAGGGGCAGGTATGTGTGCTTGTGCTCCTGCCCTACTTGAAGACAGGGGAGATGGGGATGTCTTAATTTCATTCTGTATTTTTCTAAGAAGTATTTCGCTACTGTACATTCGATAGTTTGTCCATTTTCTAATTGAAGTGGGAATCTGTGAAAAGTACAAATGTGAAAGTTAATAATATTTGGAAACGTCAAAAACAGTTAGAAAAACTATAATCAACCTGCCAAGGGGTACAAATAGAACGGCCGTTAGTGGTTACTTACGATTGCATTTGCGCAGGTCTCCTTGTGACATTACAAACTCTGTATTTTCGTTTCATAGATCCACAATGTGTAATTTCAATTTTTAATCCTTTAATTTCCTTAGTGAATTTCACTCTCTGTGAGTCGGTGAGAGGTTTTCTTTGTTCATTTATGTCTCTTATATCTAATACTTCGCACATAAACTCTATAACGGGTTGTGCTTTGTAAAAGGCAGTTGCAGACACTGAAAATTAACCATGTAATATTGGTATGAGTGATTCCTAACTACATTATCTGCTAGTCACAAGCGAGTTAATGGATAAATAATTATGCAATGTTCAGTAATTAAACTAATTAAGCAACCTATATTACGTAACAGCGAATTTTAAGGATTAATTTTACTTCATTCATATTATTCGGAATAATAAACTCATTCATTACGGATAACATTATGATAAATCACAATTTATGTAGTCACAGTATAATTAAATAGGGATTATAAGTTTTTAGCTTGAATTTTCTTAGCAACTTAATGAGATATGTTTTGAGTAGGTATGTCAGATTTAATTAGATTTTTAATTAATCCATAAATCCACTTACCATCAATATTGAGCATCATTTTCCACTGGCTTGGTCTCACTGACTGATGGAAACCGAACCACACCTCTCTACCACCTCCGAGGGGATGGTAGTATCCTTCAGGAGACGAAAAGAATGATCTGCCAACTGGTGTGTATATCATAGAAGGCAGATGTCTCATAACTACATCCAGAGCAAGAACTGGGTCATGAGGAATTTGTCGAGTTCTGCCTTCTAATGCCTCTTCTAAGGCTGAGAATGAAACCTGCCGAAATATATTACGATAACATAATATATTATTTTGGAATTTCTTAATTCATTAAAAATCAAACATTCTTGGCACAAGATTATAGTGATGTAGTTGCCTCACCAAATAATTATAATAGATTTTATAGGATAACTATCTAGGTATATTCATACTTTTTAAGTAGGTTTTTTTTACAAATATTATTAAATAATGGGGTATTATAATAATAATAATAATTAGCCCGCAGGGCACCTTGAGGCGAGGTGTCGGGGAGTAGCGACCCCGCGGCTTCCCGAGTGCTCCAGGGGGAAATCACCGTTCCTCACCTCCGGCTTGCCTTAGTTGGCTGGTCGGAGTGAACACTGACGAGGAAGCGGTCCCCCGCCTCTGGCTTGCCTTCACCGGCTGGTCGAAGTGGAGTTGAAGAGCAGAAATGCTCGGAGGATGGACACCTCACGTCAGTGATGAGTTGGCCCGCTCCACAGGATTACCTAGGATGGTTTAAAATTCGGTGAGGTTGCTCCATCCTTCAGCCACTCACGCCCCTGTTGCCCCTGGCTGTAATTTGCTCGGCTTAATTAGGGTGGCCCAGTTTGTGAGTTGGCGAGTCTCCGCCTGCCATTTTTGTACGTGTATTTTTACATTGTTACGGCAGGCGCCATAGTCCCCATAGTTCCCCCCAGTATCCAATCCACTACCAACCCATTTTCATAGCCCAAGTAGTTTTCATCCTTAGTTTACACAATAGTACTATCCAAACCGGGGGTTGTCCTTGGCTGCATTTTATAGTGTAGACAGGGATAACCGCCGGTTTGGTGTCCATTTCATACTTTGCGATTAAAATTGTGACTGAAACGGGCCTCTACGTGTTGGCTTCGGCCCCACGCACGCCTTCCAAATGTCCGGGGCTCCATAGCCCCGTGAAACGGAGACGTTACAAACAATAATAATTATGTTTAAATTTGTTTTATAACGGAGCCTGATATTTCGTAATTTCAACTGGCTTATTCACGAGACACCCCCCGTTATTTAATAATATTTGTAGTGAAAACAACCATATAAGTTTAAAGTCGTATATGTATATTATTACCTGTGACATCCATTTAATAGTAACTCTAAATACTCTGTCTTTGCCTTCTCCTGGTAGAGTCACTTCCAATTCGAGTCTGTCACTACCAATAGGTAGTGGGTCGCGTGTGTACATATTATTTCTACCATCAAACACTGGCTTCAAGCCTCCAAAGTATTTATTATTACGGTCAACCATAGTTTCAACAATGTCTCTGTTGACCTGAAGTGGAAAAAGTCGTAATATAAGCTATTACTGTATTTCAAAACAAATCAAATAAAAATAAAAAAAAAAGGATTGTCAAGTTATAACAACTGAATAAGTTATTTCTGTTTTGATAACTAGTTACGAACACAGTTTTGAGTTGTTAGGTAAACTAATACACAAGATTGCATTGATAAATTATTCCTATTTAATAACTGGTTCCCAATCAGTGAAGAAAAATAGTTACCAAAATGGACCAAAGGGTTAAAATCATTATTATACTATAAAAACACACCACAATAAAACTTTATATTACCTTTCGGGGGCACTTGTCTGGCTGTATAAGAACTTCATAATGATGAACAAAACCTCTTGGCATAGTTATTTGAAAATGGTTTGCTCTTAATGTTATGTGTCTTCCTTCATGTCCTATATCTGGCCGTCGTGGACATGGGAGGTTGGCCAAGGTGGGTGGAGGGACAGTGGTTGGTGAAACTAGGGACAAAGCAGCTAGCCCTGCAGTGGGGCTGCTTAAGCTACCCGAGCTCGGTGTAGAGCTCACTGGACCAATAGCTGTCCCTGTAGTACAGGCGCCAGGACTCACTGCCCCTGCCCCTGCGACACCCACACTGCCCCCACATGTTTCACCTGATGGAGCTAAAACATCCCACAAACACAAAAAACGATAACACCATCACACTAAACGCCCTCACCAAACAGTTTCGTACAAGTTCACATTGACCTACTAACGAATTTATCACTGTAGACTTCATAATTCAAGTGCCCTACTTTTGTCACTATCTGCCCTGCACCAATAGGAATCAAGTAGAATTGTTTAGAAACGATTTTATGAAAGGGCTATAACGATTTAACTGAAATGAAAGTAAATCGTGTCGACTATAATACTAATTAGGCCATTGATAGTGTCATCTTTTAGAACTAGCTAAGTAGGTAGTACCTTGAATATGGTTTTTGGATACATCGACGTAGCTTTCATCACTTAGTTACGAAAATGACAGTGCACTCACCTTGCCCAACAGGAAACATTTTGGTGAAAGTTTCTTATTCCTTGCATGCAATGTAGCTTGATGGCACTCACTGAAATATTTCTTTGTTCACATTAATGAAAATATGTACCATTACATCTTTCCAAACAAAGTCTCTTTTTGTAGCATTCAAAGTTGAATGAACCTGTCAAACACGTAAACGTCACTCACAAGTTTTAAAATGTCATTGGCAGTCATTGTCAAATTCTAGTGCCAACTTCATAAAATTAATTAAGGCTTGGTACAGACATACTTTACGCTGCACGTTGGCTTCATTATGTCTTTTTGGCTGTTGAACCCAAAATAACGAGCCTCATATTCTTCGAAAACGCAGGGTGTGTGTTTCTTCTATATAATAGATAATAGGAACGCCCGCGGAAGTGCAGGCTCCTACAGAGCCAACATGCGGGGCGACTGGCGTACATCAGTGCTGACGCACACGCCTAGCGTGTTTGGATACATTCGTTCAATACGCTACGCCTGTTTTACTGCACAGACGATACGCCTCTATTATTACTATCGTAAGTTTCCCGCATAGCTAGAGAAAAAAAAAACACGCCTCGCGTGTGCTAGCACGCTGGCGAACATGGTAGGAAAACACACGTTCTTGTGTTCAGCAGTCAAACTGTACAAACATTTCCCAGCACTCCGATAAATTAACACATTTCATTTTCGAGAAATTCAAGAAAACGTGTGTTTTTGATTGTATTTTGAATAAAATTATTAGATTAGACATAAAAGAAAAAAACTGACAAAGAAATGCCACATCCAGTTAAATTGAAACATTTTTATGCATCTTTGTTTACTTAAAAGACTTGTTTCGAGACCAAACATGACAATAAAAGAAAAATAATAAAAAAAACCTATTTTAATCTGTGGCTATTAAACATTTCACAATTTCTGTGCTGGTTAGGTGTTGTTTCGTTGATTTTTTAGTTGATTTTCCGCACATTATCAAAAATCAACGAAACAATTACTGATTATTATGTTCCCCAGTGGTCAAGGTAAGTACAGTTCAGAATTATACTTGTGTACGACGACACGAGCCAATGTTACACTGCTATTCATGTTCGCAGTTTTACCTCGTAGTGTATTTAGTATTAACTGCTTCAGCAGGCTTTTTAACGCCGATTACTTCCACCACGACGTTTCCTTAGTAATACACTTTAATTTCACGAAGAAAAACTGATACCAAATAAACGTGGTAAATGGCTACCAAAACTTCGCAATACCCTTGTAGCTATCCTACGAAACCTTTAGACGAAGTCTTACTCGGGATCTGCTCAGTGTAAAGAAACAAGCTTGGTAGAATAACATTTAGGATTTAAAAGTACATCAAAACTGAGTCTTATAACTTATTACTAACAGAATAGTAAAATAGTATTGTGACATGTGCCATGTAAATTACAGCTTCGTCTGGGGAACCTAGCAGTAACACCGTCGGAGTAACCGGAGCCGTGACTCCGGGAGCATGCACTACGGGCAGCGCGCTCGGCGCACCGGCGTCTGCGGCCAACGCCGGCGCGCTGACCAGCGCCAGCCCGGGCTCTTTAGCCCTCGTCTCACCAGTGGTCGCGCCGCCTCCCGACCTCCCTATACTGACATGCCCGCGCCGACCCAATCTCGGCCACGAAGGCAGGCCGATCATGCTCCGGGCTAACCACTTCCAAATATCTATGCCCAGAGGATTTGTTCACCATTACGATGTCAGTATACAACCGGATAAATGTCCCAGAAAGGTATGGAACCTAGCTATTACATCTCCTACTTAAATTAATAAATGTAAAATTTAATTCCTAATTTATTTATTCATAATGTAATTATCAATTTAGAATGTTTGTAATTGTTATTGTGTACGTCTTTGTTATTGCTTTACACTCAAAAGTATTTAAGATTAACACAGGTTACTAATAATTGCCTGAATCTCAGAGGATTGAGTAAAAAGCAATGAAAGCCAATCCTGCAGGACACTGAATTGCATGTTAGAACTGTAAACCTTAGCTGAAATTAGTATGACAGAAGTACTTCCTCTCTTTCACATTCTAAATAACTTGTTTGGTTGAATTATTTTTAATTGTTAATTAATTGATACATTCCTGTACATGCACATTCTTTACCTGATTTACTACATTCTTCAAATAAATGAATTGTGTATTTGATGTAATGGTGTTTCATATTTACAGGTCAATAGAGAAATAGTTGAGTGCATGGTGCACAGTTACAACAAAATATTTGGAGCTATTAAACCTGTATTTGATGGCAGAAATAATTTGTACACAAGAGATCCATTGCCGATCGGAAATGATAGAGTCGACTTGGAAGTGACTTTACCTGGGGAAGGCAAGGACAGAGTCTTTCGTGTTGCTATCAAATGGGTAGCTCAGGTAAGATATATTGACTTATTAATGAATATCTATACTAATGGTATGAAAAGGCTTTTTTTGTAATGTTAATGAATTGCTCTGAAACCATATTACCTATTTATTTATTTGTTACCCGTTGCTAGGCAAAGTCCATTTTGTTTTTCTAGACATTCATCTATTGCGTTGGCCAGTTGTTTAAGTAAGTCAAGCTCATCTAGGTCTGAAACTACAAAACCAATGTTGATAAAAGTTAACGTGTGGATATACTCCTATAGGATCGGGATTGACGGAAATGGGACCACAAGCCACAACTGTTACTAATTAACATTTACATAAGTTTCTAAGCATGATGATATTAAGATTACAGAAAACACTTATAATTTCTTCATATCAGAGGGCACAAGTCTAAACTAGGCTCCATTTTAACTGGGACTCTTAGGTATGAGAATCATAATACATGTCATACATACCTACACAATTTATTATTATACATAAGTTATGTATGACTTGTTGTATTATTGTTAAATTAAGGTTGATAAAATACTTGGTAATTAATCATTAGTTAAATAGTGAGTTACAGGAAAACTATACTAAACATAATATATCCACAGTTGCTAACAGCTGTGTTTATCCCTTTTAGACTATTGTGTACCTACTTTCCTTGTAAAATGGCCTCGTTATAATAATATAGTGTAGGTAGAATATGTTGTAAACATTATTTGTTTTGTGTTATGTTACTGTTCAAATATTCTCACAGATGCTAAATTAATTTTTATTATTAATTAAATTTAATTTTATTAAAGATTTTAATTTCAATTGAATAGTTTCTGATAGTTTTAAATTGTGTTGTAGGTTTCATTATTTGCCCTAGAAGAAGCATTAGAAGGAAGGACAAGACAGATCCCACATGATGCTATACTTGCTCTGGATGTAGTGATGAGACATCTGCCTTCTATGATGTACACACCAGTCGGAAGATCATTCTTCTCATCACCTGAGGGATACTACCATCCCCTCGGAGGTGGTAGGGAGGTTTGGTTTGGTTTCCATCAGTCAGTGAGACCGAGCCAGTGGAAAATGATGCTCAATATTGATGGTATTACATAGATAATTATGATATTTGTTTATATTTATAATTCCTTTTTAATAACCATTAACACATCCTTTATTTTACAGTATCGGCAACTGCATTTTACAAGGCTCAGCCAGTCATCGAGTTTATGTGTGAGGTGTTAGATATTCGAGACATAAATGACCAAAGAAAACCATTGACGGACTCCCAGAGGGTCAAATTCACAAAAGAAATAAAAGGATTAAAAATAGAAATAACACACTGTGGTACAATGAAGAGGAAATATCGTGTTTGTAATGTGACTAGACGACCAGCACAGATGCAATCGTTAGTATAACTTCTACCAGTTTCCTGTTTTAATTAGGAATTGGTTTAAAATGTGGTTATCAAAATATAACATCCAATCATTTTTTGTTTTAGATTCCCTCTGCAATTGGAGAATGGCCAAACCGTAGAATGTACTGTAGCAAAATACTTTTTAGACAAATACAAAATGAAATTGAGATACCCCCATCTCCCCTGTCTTCAAGTAGGGCAGGAGCACAAGCACACGTACCTGCCCCTAGAAGTGTGCAACATAGTGCCGGGGCAGCGCTGCATCAAGAAGCTGACAGACATGCAGACCTCCACCATGATCAAGGCCACGGCGCGCTCCGCCCCGGACAGGGAGCGCGAGATCAACAACCTCGTGCGGCGCGCCAACTTCAACACGGACCTGTACGTGAAGGAGTTCGGCCTGACGATATCCAACAACATGATGGAGGTGCGAGGACGTGTGCTGCCGCCGCCCAAGCTGCAGTACGGTGGGCGCGTGTCCTCGCTGGGCGGGCAGCAGGCGTTGCCGAACCAGGGCGTGTGGGACATGCGCGGCAAGCAGTTCTTCATGGGCGTCGAGATCCGAGTGTGGGCCATCGCCTGCTTCGCGCCGCAGCGCACGGTGCGCGAGGACGCACTCAAGAACTTCACGCAACAGCTGCAGAAGATATCGAACGACGCCGGCATGCCGATCATCGGGCAGCCGTGCTTCTGCAAGTACGCGACCGGCCCGGACCAGGTCGAGCCCATGTTCAAGTACCTCAAGTCGACCTTCGTGCAACTACAGCTCGTGGTCGTGGTCCTCCCGGGCAAGACTCCGGTGTACGCGGAGGTGAAGCGCGTCGGCGACACGGTGCTCGGCATGGCGACTCAGTGCGTGCAGGCCAAGAACGTGAACAAGACGTCTCCGCAGACGCTCAGCAACCTGTGCCTGAAGATCAACGTGAAGCTGGGCGGCATCAACTCTATCCTGGTGCCGTCGCTGCGGCCGAAGGTGCGTGTGTGTGTGTGGGTGGTGCGGTGTGCTGTGAGATGGTGTATATATGTGACATGTATGTGCAGGTGTTCAACGAGCCCGTCATCTTCCTGGGCGTGGACGTGACGCACCCGCCGGCCGGCGACAACAAGAAGCCCTCCATCGCGGCCGTCGTCGGCTCCATGGACGCGCACCCCTCGCGCTACGCGGCCACGGTGCGCGTGCAGCAACACAGGTATGAAGACAAGACGTAAGGGAATTCTTTATATAGACTGCTTTACATGAAACGAGTCCCGCGGATCTCATATCGCGCAAACGAAGCATGCTTTCCCGGCAAGCGCAATCCCCGTTACGGGAGAATTATATAATGATATATTTTTTAATTTCCTTGAAATTATTTCTAGTAGCTGCCCTAGTCTTAGCTCTCTGCTCTAGATCCTAGCTAGAGCATTGAATTTTTTTTGGCTTATTTTACGGTTAGGAAATATTTCCTATTTTAAATACTAAAATAGTCAATATTCCCAGTATCTAATCTAATATATAAAATGTACATGTCACAGTGTTAGTTACCGTACTCCTCCGAAACGGCTTCACCGATCTCCACCAAACTCCACATGCGCATTCAGTAGGTCTGAGAATCGGCTACTATCTATAATTTATAAGGCAAAACGTTTGCCGGGTCAGCTAGTTCTTTTCTAAATATTGCTACTTTCGGACGCGTTCTCAAAATGTTTTTTTTATCAAATGAATTCAAGCATTTACCGGTAAAGCTCATTTCGCACTTTGCTGATTTGAACTAACATGTTGATACAGTCGAAAAAATAAAACTAATAAAAACGGCCTTTAAAATTGGCGACTACAAAACTCCGTCTGGGGGACTCCTTTCGTGAAAAGATCTCTAATTAAATATGGTAAATTACAACCAAACATTCTTCTTTATTTTCGTGTCATTTTGCTTATTTTCAGACAAGAGATCGTTCAAGAAATGAGCAGTATGGTACAGGAGTTGCTGATAATGTTCTACAAGAGCACGGGAGGCTTCAAGCCACATCGCATCATCATGTACAGAGATGGCATCTCCGAGGGGCAGTTCATGCATGTGCTGCAACATGAACTTACTGCTGTGCGGGAAGCTTGCATCAAGGTAAAAGGCATTTTATAAAAGGATACCGCTATTTGTTGCCAGTATACTTGCTGAAACATGATAAAGTGGTGAGACGGGTTTGGGGCTTGTATGTTTGTTTGACAGTAACTCAAGTACCGTTACACTGATCTTCATAATGTTGAGTATGAGGGTGTTTAAGGTCAATACAATTTTAAAGTCCCAAGACGAGCGGGATCAGTATTATTAAGCTTACAACTATATTATTACATTATTAAGCAAACAACTATACCCAAGTGAGGTATCAAATCAAATGAAAGAGGGTAACGTCGGTGACAATAATAACACACTCTAAAGCCAACCTTTAACAACTGCATGTTGATCCGGTAGATGGCACTAAGGGCCTAAACACATAACCGCGTTGCGGCGCCGCGCCGCTAAAATCGGCGGTTTGCGTTGCGGTGTTGCGGCGTCGCGAAAAAAAGCATTTTATTGTCGTATGGTAGGGTATCCAGTTCCTCGTGATTTTTGATTGTGGATAGACGTGTCTCCCTTTCCTTAATACCTTTTTTCAAATGAAAAGACTACACAACTTACCCAGTTTTGATTTTTCGGTAGCGTCTTTTTCGTTGTAATTTTCATAAATGATTTCGCAAATGGTTTTCCATGCTTCTTGTTTTATAAATTTGTCTTTATAAGTTTCGTCACTGGTATCCCACAAACAAGGGCGTTCCCGAACCAACGATATAAATAAATCGATGTCAAAGACAGACATTTTAATTTTAAAACTGCTTCCGGGTTTACTGACACGTGTTATGTAGGGCATGAATCCCGGGATCCCGGGATATCGTAATCCCGGGATCTCGGACGCAAAAGTTCGATATTATAATCCCGGGATTGAGTGATCCGATATCGAGATTTGAGCAATTTACTATTTGGGTATAAATTAAGGTTTTTAGCTATATTTTTCCTCATGGAATGATTGAATAGAACTATTAAAATTAAACCCAAATGTTTTAACACATTTTTATTGTATTAAATTCGCCTTTTTAACCATATCTAAAATCTCAGTATCAATCCCGGGATCCCGGGATTGAGCTCTTAATATCGATATCGTCCCGAGATTGAAAACCTTCCGATATTGCATGCCCTAGTGTTATGTGCTAGAGTGCGTTTCATCTTTATTTACCTATGCCGTCATGTTGGTAGCAAAACAAAAAAGTGCAAAATACAAAAAAAATAATGTGCTACCTTGAATTTAGGGGCATTTGTATATAAAGAATGAATGAACGAATCTTCCTGTTTTCAAGGTTTAGGGTATAGCACATTCAACACACGGCATAGGTAAATAAAGATGAAACGCACTATAGAGTGTTAGAAACAAACTAAATCATTGTCAACAAGTATGACATCATAACGCTGGAAATAGCGCCACGCTGCGGCGCCGCGCCGCTACAATCGGCAGTGCCGCTACTGCCGATTCTCGCGGCGCGGCGCCGCAACGCGATTATGTGTTTCGGCCCTAAGAATATAACTAAAAAAAAATGGAATAATTTAAATCTGACCGCAGAGCAGCGGTAAACGTGGAACGGTTATCATTATTGATCAATTTCTTTTCCAGTTGGAAGCGGAGTACAAGCCCGGCATAACATTCATCGTGGTCCAAAAGCGTCACCACACGCGCCTATTCTGCGCCGACAAGAAGGAACAGTCCGGCAAGTCCGGCAACATCCCGGCCGGCACGACCGTGGACCTGGGCATCACGCACCCGACCGAGTTCGACTTCTACCTGTGCAGCCACCAGGGCATCCAAGGCACGTCGCGGCCCTCGCACTACCACGTGCTGTGGGACGACAACCACTTCGGGTCCGACGAGCTGCAGTGCCTGACGTACCAGCTGTGCCACACGTACGTGCGCTGCACGCGCTCCGTCTCGATCCCCGCGCCCGCGTACTACGCGCACCTCGTGGCGTTCCGCGCGAGGTACCACCTCGTCGAGAAGGAGCACGACTCGGGCGAGGGCTCGCACCAGTCGGTCAGTAGCGAGGACCGGACTCCGGGCGCGATGGCGCGGGCTATCACTGTCCACGCGGTCACTAAGAAGGTCATGTACTTTGCTTAAATGTACTGTTTAGTATAAGCCATTTACACAGCCGGTTAAATCGACCAGTCCGTTTGTATTGCGGTTGCGGTTACTAAGAGGATTTTGTTCTTTGCTTAAGCCTGTGTACTACACGAACCTCGTGGTCTTCTTTCGAGGTTTCCACCAGTCCATCCGTATTGGGAATCAAATCTCTCACGCGATGTCTCGGACGATAACTGTCCAATGCAGTCACGCATGGTCATGCACTTTACGCGTACTATTTAGAAAGAGCTATTTACACACACGCAAATGGAGATATTCTACTCAACTAGTCCATCAAACTGACAATTCACACAGTATTTTTCCTTTTTACTGTCTCACAGAATTGTCTTGGAAATCGACACCGTATCGATAGTCCATTTAAGCCATCTTGGACAGGACTGGGCAGTAAATGGTTTATTACGTCTCGAGAACTCGTATTCTAGCCATAGCCAGATATCGTATCGTAGTCTAAGTGAGATCTAACATTTTATCTAGGAAGTCTTTGGTTGAATTTTCCATGCAAACCAAAATTAGTGGCGGGTATCTTTTCACCTTATAATATAGGTTTATTTAGGTTTAGACAGTGTTTTATCTAAATCTAGGTATTTATATGTAGTAACACTTTCATTTTTAGTTTAAATCAGTAAAACCCCATTAATATATTATTATTATTTATAATTAATTTGTCTGGAAAATTCAAACTCCAAAGAATGCGTTTCAATTTCTTTGCTTTCTTATTTTCATAAAAGTAGGTAAGTATTTAAAGAAGTAAAGAATGTAAGTTTTAAGTCTTTTTAATTATGTTTGCTTAATTATTGAGGATAGGAGAAAAGCCGGGATTTAACGTTAATTAATGTTTAATAAACGTAGGTTAAAATCTTTCAGAAAATAGATTGAATTGAAAAAAGAAAATCATGTATAAGCTACTGTTTTATATCTTGAGTTTAGTAAAAAGGCAAACTAAGTGATAGATTTGGAAAAAAATCGTCTTTATAATTTCTAAGAATGAAATGTAAGATAAGCTATTTTTAAGCAGCTAAATTAAATCATTCAAACGCAACTATGAATTTGTAACTACAGCTATTCTTACTGAATGTTTCGGATGCATTTTTGTACATTTATAAATGTTTTATATTTCTTTATGTAGAATGTTTGCGTTTCGCGCAAGCTGGTGTTAGACTTAGGTACTTTGACGACACGTTTCGAACTTCGTTTTGAGCAAAGACCGGGAAAATAAAGTTAAGACAAAATAATATACTATTATAACCTACTTGACAAATTGTCTCAAATTCTTGACCAATATTCATTACATTATTATGAACAACTTGACAAATTTACTCAAAAATACTTGACCAATATTCATTACATTACATTATATGTGTCAATCTGTCAAGTAGTTCATAATAACTACTTGACAGATTGACACAAATACTTGTCCAATGGATTAATTACATTGTTATGAACGACTTGACAAATTGACACAAAATACTTGACCCTTGGATTAATTACACTGCCTGTTATGAACTACTTGACAAATTGACACATGAATACTTGTCCAATGGATTCATCACATTATTATGAACAACTTGACAGATTGACACAACAGCACTTGACCAATCCAATTTATTAATTACATTATTATGAACAACTTGACAAATTGACTGAAAAGTACTTGACAAATAATAGCATAAATACTTAAACCACTACTTGACGAATTTACACTTTCACTGCTTGACAAACTCCCAGTAAAAAACTGAAAAATCAAGTAGGATCATATTCTCATTTGACTAATTTGTTTTCTACATGTTTTCCTGTATTATTTTAGTCTGGCATTGTTACATACCGTGTCATATGCTCTTTGCGTAAGTGAGTTTTTTAGATAACTTTAGTTTACTTTTCCACTAGATCTTTTATGGTCTTATCTATGCATTATTCGACAGTAAAGTAAGCTTTTTCTTCTAAACTCACACAGCGCATCTGATCTCATCGAGGCCTTCCTAACCCACCTGATTTGTCAATTGTAATCGGTTAGTTGCAATATACTTAAACAACTCAAGTTAAAATACTTAAATATTTGTAGGTCTACATAATAATCACTTACCTCCTTACTTATAAATAATGATTGAGTCATGTAACGTTTATCTCTGTCTGTGAACTTTGAATCTTCATGTCACAGTAAAAGACGAACGATATGAAGTTAAAGCATTCGTTAACCATCGTTTATAAGTAAGTAGGTGAATGTATAAGAATTGTACTTTATATTTTATTCTTATATCTTTAATATGATCTTTAAAGGTTCTACGACATCTAAGGATGTAGAACCACCTGGCTTTCATGAACATTTCTTTATATCAAAAACAAAAAAATCTCTGTCGAAAGAAAAGATAGCTTGTTTCAAAAAAAGTCGGTATTGGATATATAGACAGTAGACAAACTGGACTATGCTTCAAAAATCCCTCTCGAAAGATATTTTATTATTAGGTTTTCTGAAAAAGAAAAATACTTAAAGTTAGGTAGTTGATAAGGGACACTGGCCCGTGCTTCAAAATTCCTCTCGAAAGGGTATTGGGAACGAAACCAGACCGACATATTGTGCTGTAACTATGTCGTTGCCAGGTTGAGTTTCCAATTTTCCATACAAATGTATGTCCAGCAGTTCAACTAAGCCGAAATATCTTCCAAACGCATAGTTAGAGCGCAACTTCCCAACCAATCCCACTTCTGAACGAATCTTAGTGCGCATCGCGATTGGTTGAATGAATTTCGTTCGAGCTTTCACTTTCGACATTATGGGGCTGCTGGATCACAGTGGGTCGGTTTATTTAGATCTCGGATGTGCTCTTCAGGGCACGGGCTTCCTCTTGTTTTAAAAATTGATTAATTTTAATACGCGTATCGTATGTATTTCGGAAGTAATCGGGAATACTTGGCTACACTAGGCGCTTTATTATCAGAATCGACACCTTTATCAACTAACTGGAATTACAGTAGGTACAGAATTCAAATTTTATGTCTCTAGGACTTCGTAGCTTAGGCTGAGCGTCGTAGAACACAAGTTGTTCGCCTAGACCTCTAGAACAACCCCATTTCGGCTAGTGCAGTCAGTCAGTCGGGACTTTGAATTTTATATGTGTAGAAGATAGAGGTGTAGATTTAGTTAGTAAAGTAGCAGTAGCGACCGCCTATAGGTATGTAATTGTAGTTCATTAGCTCGAACGTTTTAATAGCGTTTTTAATGCTCTTTGTTATGCAATAGTTTGGTCTAGGCTGATACGAGTATAGGCACACCTTAACAACACACTAGCCAATAGGCGCGTCCACACAGAGCGAACAGCCTCGCGAGGCATTTGCCGCGCGAGGAAACTAACCCACGAACGAGCGCGGTAGCTTCGGAATCATCGTGAGGCTGCCGCGCGAGCCATTTTGTTACACTATAGAGTGATATTAATTTCAAACACTGATCTTTATTCATAATTCGTATTATGCTCGAGAGAGGCACGAAACAAAATACGCGAGCGTCCAGAGTGCGCGCGGCAAACGACTGAGGCGCCTTTGAGCAAAATCAAAAGCCGACACTCGATGGCTCGGGCGCTCGGTCGCTCGCCCGCGGCAGCGCGCGCGCTTGCCTCGGCCGAGGCCACGTCCACACTAACCGAGCTGCTTCGCGCGGCAAATGCCTCGCGAGGCTGCTCGCTCTGTGTGGACGCGCCTAATTAATATTTTTAGAAATAGAGGTAGATGCAAATCACAGAACACTCCTTGCCTATATGAACTAGTAAGCCTACAAATGCACCTATTACAAAAACAAATAGGTTAAAGAAATCTTCTAAATATGAAATATACATACCTTTTGAAGCAATACAAAACTCAATTAGATTATAATTATAATGCATTTTAAACGCTGTTAGATAAATAGTAGAGATGGGCCGACTAGTCGGCAAGTTATGCCGACTAGTCGTCATGTAACAATTATGCAATAATATCGATATTTCTTTAATTAGAAGTACAGCTTAGAAGGTGGGTAGTCAAAAAAACGTAAACAAAACACGTCATAGCTTACATACATCATCTAAACATCTAAAATGTCATGACTATGCTTCAGCTCCATTTTTTTTCTAACTTTTATTTTTATTTCAACTATTTTTTGGAAGTTTTACTATAGCTCTCGAAGTGCAAATTTATCCAAAAATATCAACAATCACCAAGTGATCATTATTAACCCAAATATCTCGGAATTATAATGATCTGCATTGCCGACTAGTCGGCAATTTTGGGACCGACTAGTCGGCTAGTCTGCTAGTCGGCAGAACCCCTAGTCGGCCCATCTCTAATAAATAGTTATTTTCAGATATAATATAATGTTGCGGTAAACGGAGTTTTGCATTGCCTTATTTAAAAATATTGTATTTTATGTGGTTAGGTTTTAACTTTATCTTATGGTTGCTTGTCTAAAGCCCTGATTTAATAACCAATCTACTTGTGTCTCCAGAATATTAATCTGCAGGTCTATTCTCTTAAATAATTTCATTAGTCACATTAAACGGCCTCTGTGGCTCGTCGGGCGAACAACCGACTGCGACGCAGAAGGGTGCGGGTTCGATTCCCGCCGGGGACAAGTATTTATGCTGACCATAAATGTATGTTATTGGTTCTGGGTTTTTTTCTATATTATGTTATATGAATATGTATATAATTTACAAAACAAAAAAGTATTATATGTGCCAAGTTGTCTAGCACCCAAAGTACAAGCCTCGTTACTTAGTTTGGGACTAGATTGCGCCGTGTGCAACGTCCTGTAATATTTATTATTATTACGATGACAAAAAATAAACTCAAAATCAGCTTAATTTGGAGCAAATTTGAAATGGTATTGTAATTTAATCTCATTGCAATGCAACTGCAATACAATTCTCGTACAATTACAATATGACGTTTGAATCCCGTAATTATGCTGACTTTGAAAGGTTTGTCATCGAAATTCTTTTGTAATGTTCCCGTAGTGTAATGATTTACGAGAATAGACCCGCTGGTGTTTTGGCGAAAGATTGGTTATTATTTCGGACGTAAAACTACATAAATGCTTATATTGCTTTTCTGCAGAAGTGACCAAAATACAATAAGTAATAATTTTATTTATATGAACAAAAACAGTTTCAGAGAACTGTTCTGCTGATTTTAAAGTGAGATCATGAATGTAATAGATCCGCCTGTTCTTCAGAAGTCCCGTAAACATTAAACACCAATTAATCTATGGATAAATTTCAGTAGTCATAACTAGGTACATTTTGTATCAACTAGGTACTATTTTTTAAACTAAAGTATTAAACAAAGGTAATTTGTTGCTTCGTATTGAATATTCAAAGATACTCTTGAATTATTAGGGCAACATTTTGTATGAGGTTTTACATTTTTCATGACATACATTTTAGAGTCTTTAAATTCATACGATTTGTTATCAGAGTTACATTTTAGCGGGTCTTAATTCTAAACCCTATATCTAAATTCTAAGAAAGAGTCTTAGCACAATCTTATACCTAATAGTTGGTGCGTCTCGCGACACTCTTAGTCTCCTCGCAACCACGACTATCGTGACAAAGTCGAAACAAGAAAATAAATAATAATACGCAATTAACACCAGGTAAAATGTAACTATACATCTTTCGAATCCTTTTTTGACCTAAAAAGCAACAGGCAAGATGTTGTAGGTGGAGAGGCTCCTAATTAATTGATTTGATGCATAAGGACGCATTTATGCGGCGTATTCGTATACGCATTTAAATCGATGCTTTTCTCGAAAATAACGCGTCGTCTGCGTTGGTATAATACGCCGTGTGAATGGACGAAAATTGTAATGTTGACGTTTTTTTACCCCATAATTTATATATCGGTGAGATAATAATTAATTATTGGGTCTTTATCCTTTAACATTTAGACACGTCTTTATATTACTGCTTATTAGCTATATGAGGCAACTACAAAACTTAAAAAAAATTGTGAGACACTCTCCATATTTTGGCTGGTTTATCATTATTATTTTGTTGTCTTGTCTTCTATTAAGTACCCAGAGCCCACATACATTGCATCGTTTCATGAAAACTTAAATTAGATTATAAGAATATTTTTTTATAATATATGGCTCCATTATGTGCACAAAATCACGTTTCATGATTAGTGTAAATGTCGATGAAGCTCCAAGTAAACAAAACCAAAAAATATTGTCTCTGAAATCTTGTCTCTTTAATTGTTAAGAAAATATCAAAAACAAGGGAAGATTTTTATGATAGATTTACTTACCTAGTTAAGCTCAATACTTATATTATAAATTTCTATTTTATTCTAAATTTTATTTTAAACAAAACAAAGAAATGAAACTAATTTTTGTATGTGTAAGAACATAAAAAATACAATCCCTCAAAGAAAAGTGGATAAGTCGCTTCAGTTTGATGGCTTTAACTTGTCATTGTGGATGTAATAAATATGATGAAATTAAAGAATACTATAATTCTCTAATAATGTACAAAAAAGTGTCTTTTAATTTTTTGTGTCGTAGGTTTAAAAGCGGACAATTAGATGTTTTCGTCATTAGGGTCCATTAATGCTATGTGTTTACTTTAGAAATTAGTTTATAAACATTTGTTTGTAAATAAGTAATCGGAAGAGTTCACGTTTTCTGCAATAGAAATAATTGGTTGCTATCAGACACTCGATATTTTTATTGTGCATGGAAATGTTCATAGAAAAATCATAACTTCAAGTTATTATGTACTTGAATAGTTATTTTATTTACTCATCTAAATATTTTGAAATCAAATGAAATCATTAAGGTATGTTATTTCAAAGCTACTTTCATTTCTTTGTATTTGAATGTGTGAAATAGCTAGAAAAACTCACATAGACACTATTTCTAGCACATTTTATTGTATAAATGTTACTGTAAAATTAAGTTAAATGACAAAATGTCGCGCTACGGAATGTCTTGTATTTGTGAAAAATGTTACATATATATATGATAATTTTGCTTCTAGCGTAGTAACAGAATGCACCGTAAATTTCAAGTTCGTTGATTAAAAACTTCTTCCTAGATACCACCTATTTGTTCAAGATCATTCGGTTCATAATTCCTAAAAATTAAACCCCATCCGAATGAACTATGCCCCTAAAGATTCTCTAAATTAAGGCTCTTGTCAGCGCTCGGCTGTTTCCATACAAATTACTTTAATTCTACTATTCTGAATCATGCTTCTTCATGTTTTTCTTTCATATTTTTGCCGAAGACTTGTCCCTGAAGTTAACATGTGGTACCTAAGATGATCCCAATTACTAACTGCGTATAGCGTCATCAGCCAAATCGATCCAGATCATAATGTACTCGTACCATTTTTGGTTTTCATTTGATAAAAATAAACAGCGAAAAAATAATAATTTAGGTTCACTTTTTGGCCACGACTCTTCTGGAATAGGCTGTAGATTACATTTTGATTGGACACGGGACTTGCTTTTATTTTACTACACTTTAGCCAAATTCTATATCGATAATATTATACCCTTAATTGATCAATGAGCTACCTACTTAAATTTTGTACCATAAAATATATGAATGTGCGCAAACGACGGAAGATTTATTTGAGCGTGTCCAAGCTAATGTGAACGTGGAAATAGGCAGGGAATTCATTCCTTTTATAACAATGGTCACGCCCAATGAGATCCTTGTCTCAGTGTAATGTACTTTAAGGTGTAGACACACCTACGTCACAGCTTGCACCTTCGCGACACATGTCAGCGGTATGGGTCAGCAACTTAGGTGTGTGGACACGCTTACCCTATCTGACGCCAAATCACTATTTCAATTTATTTAAATAGCACTTGTAATAGATTAAATCAAGGTAGAACAAGAGTCACATGAAATAAGTGTTTTGAATACATATTATGCAATAAATGTTATTATTTTATATGATGTTGTTTTAATGTCTCCCTAGGCTTATGTATGACTCCACTTTTGTATAGTCAGGCCACATTTGATGGTAAATAAATAAATATTGCAAGACGTTACACACAGCGCAATCCAGCCCAAACTAAGCACTAGGCTTGTACTACGGGTACTATACAACGGATATAATACATATTAATACTTTTTTTGTAAATACATACACATAAGTATAATCTATTTTTAAACATAAATATCTGCACCCGGCGAGAATCGAACCCGCAACCTTCTGCATTGCAGTCGGACTTTCGCGCGACGCGCTACAGAGGTTGTTAATAGTTATAAGTAATCTGTTTTTTTCTTCAATCTCTTATCAAACGCTAGTTTTTACTTAGACCTATTTTAGATCTGCGGGGTTAGGGGTCTGCGGGGTTTGCAAAGGAGCTTTGACACAGTCTCAATAATTGTGCATCTGCATGGGTCTGATTATGTAGATTCGAATTCCTTCGTTGCGCACATATCTATCACAGGTGTACAGTTATTGTGATCGTGTCAAAAAGCAAAATTGCTTGCAAAATCTGCTTAACTACCTTTTTAACACGCTGAACAAGCAATACTTTATCGAATGGTTTCCTAAACTGTCTTTAAAAGTCTTGTGAAAAGAAAACAATCTTTTAATACATAAAGTTTATTCAACATCCTCAAAGGTATTGTAAATAGTGGAAATATTTTTTTACGTAAGTAAGGAAAGCTAAGCATTTATAAAAATATTGTTTTATTTATCATAATATGCTGTATGAAATCATAAGGCATCGGCAAGTATTTGATCTGACTATAATACAACATATACAATTCATAGAACATGGACTTAAAAGTGGCTCTTACAGTACCGCCGACAAAATCTGTTCAGGCAACGGACAGACAAAATCTGGACTAAATATAGGTTAAAGCCGTGGCCTCGAATTCTGCGGGGAGCTAAAAGCGGGAACTCTTAGGTGCGCTGTTCCCCGCCCACTGCCTTTGAGAGCGGTAGGGAGCTGCGCTCCTACAAGCCACGCTAGAGTCTCCTACGACCACGGCCTTTTAGAAATAAATTCGTTAACTAACGCTACCACTGCACTGCCTGGACAGATAACTTGGTCGGAGTGTAACGTGGCTTATTAAGTGACCACAAACAACATACAGCAGGATTAGCCAATAACGGCTGGTCGTCACATGTCATACTCTTACGTAAGCTATTAAGTATAATGATACTGACCAATCGTGGCACCGCTATTCAAATTTCGTTTCCATTTTTTTTAATAGTATTTTTTTAATTTGTCATGGCCTGTCCCTGCATTTATAGTTCCAAAGGCTATTTATCGTCATTGGTCAGTGATCCATACTTTACGTATGAGTTTGTAACCATATCCAATAATATTACTGTTCCTGTCCTTAATTCTTAGTTTCAATTTATAATACCATTATATTACATTCATTTTCAACAAATAGGTTTTCATAGTTTTTTTTAACTTTAAAATCATTTTACATATGACATGGAATGCAATAATAATTTAAAGATAACATTTTTATATTTTAGTGAATACATTAAGCATTTTAATGAGCAGTCTCATTTGACCACGCCGCTTTTTAGTAACCAAAGTGCAACCAGAACAATGAAAAATTCAAATAGACAATATTCCTCTTAATCTTAATGTTTTTTAAACTTGTAATAGATTAGGTTGATATGATTTTGCGTCATTTGCACATTTGTTTATTATACACGTGCGAAAGAGACAAAACATATTTTGATTATCGAATGCTAAATAATAAACGTTTAGAAAACTTTGGAGTATTAAAAGTAGTCCATCTTAATTATTCTATTGTATTAACCGAAGTCACAACTTAAAAATTATAAATGCGAAAGTTTGATTCTATTCATTTCTTGTCCTGTCAAAATGACTTGACCGATTTCGATAAAAACGAACACAGAGTAGGAAAAAGGTGACTAATTTTCACGCGGGTTAAACCGATAGGCGCAAAATGCACCTAGTTTTGAACAAGAAAAAAGTAATCTTTTAAATTAATAATAGGCCGATGATTGAATCAACTACTAATAAAAATAATAATAAGTACTTAATTTTTAATTAAAATCATTTAAAACAATAATAAGATATTTAATACTCATACATGAGTCATGCTCGACATAATAGTTCCTTTTACAATAGCCCTCGCATATGACTATTCGATGATTACATTCGTCCGCATGCGGTGAACTTACGCGGGTGAAATCGTGAGACGAAGCTAATGTAAGATTCAGAATAAACGGCGCGCGCGTCGGAACATTTTACAATTGCTGGAGAAAATTGAAAATCCGTTAAATAATAAAGGTTGCTATTTAAGTGGCTGTCGCGGAGTCTGAGCGCAGCGGCTTCATAATTGCATGCAATTAAACTGCACTTATTGCCTCTCATAGCAATATTTTAAAGGATTAATACATCTATAAAAAAAACAACGCAATGGGACTCGAAGCAAATGTATTTTACCCATCGCATTGCGTTGTGTTTTTAAACATTTATTTTTCCTTTAAAATATTTCTACTTTATGGATATTAAAATTTACTTATGCTAATGTAAAACACGCTCCGACGCGTACACAATAGGTTTCTATTGTAAATTCATACTTATACATACACACACTCCATGAACTAGAAACAATATATCGATAGATCATAGAATTATTGTTCCAAGACGGGAATCGAACCCGCAACCTGTCTGCGCATGTTGTCTGCGAGAGCCCCTAAAGCACAGAACACAAACGGAGTAGAGAATCTTTAAATTAAAAAAGTTTTCAACGAAAAATATTATTTTTTTAAGTTGCGGCTCGACGAGCGTCCTAACCGCTGGACCACGCGATCATAAATATTTGTTATTAAAATGTTCAAGTTTCTATGCACCGATTCTGTTGTGTTCTGAGCTTACTTCATTCATTCAGACACACTGACACGATATGAACATGTGATGCAATGATAGAAATCGTCTAATATCAATAAACTATAAAAAATCTTGATACATGACACGATCGAATCGTATGATTTGAAATACACAATATACTTAGAGTATTTTAATATCAATACGTTAACATTAAGTTCATTTCGTTTATAAATAATGCTACCTACTTATAGGTTTTTTTTTAAATTTATTATTATTTGAGCAGTCGTATAAATCGGTTTAAATTCTGTAAATGAGCTTATTCTCTTTATTAACCGACATAAAAAGAGGAGGTTCTCAATTCAGTTGTCATTGACATGGAAAAACCTAAGTAAGAAAAACAATGTCATTTTTAATTGACATTGAAACAATGTCATTTTTGTCTCTTTTGTCGACATTGAAACAATGTCACTTATAGTGTAGTTGACATTGAAACAATGTAATTTTTAGTTGCCATACAAACAAAGTTATAAACTTTTTAAATTCTCACGATTTGTAAACATAGTTACATTTTCCCGGGTCTTAATCGCGTATTATTATTTATTTTCTTACCCTCGACGTTTCAACCACGTTACAATGGTTCTTGGTCGCTTGAAACAAGCTATTAAGTCGGCTTAAAACAAGCTATTCATATGTTCCATCCAAAAACCTTGTCTTTAAAATAAATTATATTTATTTAAATATACGATTCGATCTTACAATTTGTGAGTCAAAGTATAAAAGAAGCGTGCGGCGTGGATGCAGTGAAATACAGTTGTGGTCTAGCTCACCCTCCCGACTTCGCATGGACTTTACCTCTGATGACTAAACCGAATTTAACAAAAAAAATACAGTCTAAGGCAAAGTGTTGTACCAACTTTGGTGTCAAATGGGTTTCAACCGCGTAAGTCCCGAACCCGTGGCAATTCCGAAAAACCAGTTTTTAGACGATTCTTAGTACAGGTGACAAAGAAAACATTATCTTAATTTCATGTCTCTAGGACCAGCGACTTGGGCTCTGCGTTGATATTCAGTTCAGTCAGTCAGGCAGGACCTTTAATTTTACATGTATAGATGACTATTGGTAGTACACTGACTAAAGCCGATAAACTAATTTGTTAAGTCATTGCTATCGAATTGAGTAAAAATGCATTGATGGTTCGAATCCCGCTCTGCGTCGATCGTGCGTTGTGTTTTTGCAGAAGTATTTTTTAAATTTTTCTTTCGGTTTTCGCGGTGTTGTATTGAAATTAAAGACATTTTTCGGTTTTAATCGCGTGGTGTTTATTACTTTTAGCATTGTTCCAACGCTCAACGTTTTGAGACTTTTCCAGGTCTGATGACTGATCATCTCAGTCAATCCTGAAGAAGGCTTCAGGATTGACTGAGATGATCAGTCATTCATCATCATCAGTCATCTCAGTCAATCCTGAAGAAGGGACCTGGAAAGGTCTCGAAACGTTGAGCGTTGAAACAATGCTAAAATTAATAACACCACGCGATGAAAAACCGAAAAGTGTCTTTAATTTCGAAGTATTTTTTTTTAAATATTTCTATTGGTAGTACACTTTAGCCGTAGACCGTACCTCGTCAAGGCGAAGTGAGGCGAATGAGCTAGCGTGGGTGAGTGAGTGAGAGTGTGTGGGAGACATTAAGGCAGGGGCTTGTTCTCAGGAATGGTGGGTGAGGTAGCGCCGCTGGCCGCGCGGCTCGCGTCGCGGAGAGCCTCGTCGAAGCTCTGCGTAGAGTTAGATCTCGATGCTACTTTACCCTGGAATAAACAGTTTCAAATTAAAATCATTTTTCCGGTTTTAATCGCGTTGCTTTTACTATTTTTAGCATTTTATCAATGGCATACGTTTCAAGATCTTTACAGATCCTAAGACTTCCCTTTCCTAAGTCTTCACTGTCTTTCTGTCTGTTATCAGGTTGAATCTCATGAACCAAAAACTGTCTAGAGTTGACATTTTTTACAAATGATTCAATTCTATTCAATTCAAAATTCATTTATTCATTTAGAACGTATATTATACACACATCGATGTAATTTCTGTTGCCGCTATAAGACAAAATACTAAAAGCAGAATAAAATAAATATTTAAGGGAAGATTTCACGTTTCCCATAAAACAAACGTGATTTCTTTGTGATAAAGGTAAGGCACCCTTCGTGAGTGAGTCCAACTAGCACTTATAGCTTATATCTCATCATCATCATCCGAGGGATATTCCCGGTTGCATCCCTCTCGAGAGCCCGGGGTCCGCTTTCCTACTTTTACGTCTCCACTTCGCACGATCTTCGGCATCCCGTGTAGTGAGGCCATTAGCACGCATATCCGATCTTACAACGTCAAGCCAGCACTTCTTGGGTCTTCCCAATCTGCCGCGGCCGGGCGGAGGTGCCATGGCAAGGCTTTTGTTTCCCACGTAACTAGCCGTTTTCGTAGAACGTGGCCGTACCACCGTAAGCGGCATTCTTGCATAGCTTATACCTCATACTCTCTCTCATAGTAAAACGAATTAGGATTGTAAATAAAAATAAAATAAAAAAAGAACATTGTTTACCTTTACCTTAACGTTTTCATAAGCGGTCCCGACCCGTTCCTCGATGGAGCGGAAGGAGTCTGAGTTCCTCATCTGTCCGAGCTTGGTGGACACTCCCGCGGTGAACCCGCCCAGGATGGACGTCGTCTTCTCGGCAGTCGATTTTATCACAGATTCAGTTTTTTGGTATCTAGAACACAACAACGTCATTTATATATTTTCCTGCTGTTTTCGTTGATTAAATGATTATTAAAATAAAAATAATACGGATTCAAAACGGAAAAATGAAATTAAAGACATTTTTCGGTTTGAATCGCGTGGTGTTTATTACTTTTAGCATTGTTACAACGCTCAACGGGACCTTTCCAGGTCCCTTCTTTAGGATTGACAATACAACATCGCGAAAAGACCGTGGAGAATCCCATAAACCCACGGATTTCCGGGATCGGAAATTTCAAATTACGCATTAGTTAGGATTAATTGTTAGTGAAAGTAGTTAGATGTAGTAGATGTATTTCCACTAGTTGGTACTTAATTTTAAACCTGTCATTTGTTATACTATAGTTTGACTTTTATTACTTAAGTTAAAATGTAAAAAAAAACGTGTGGCACTCGGGGACTGCGGCGGTAAAGCTATTGCATAGCATTTTTTATCAACTTATGCAATTATAATTATTTATTTATTTTGTACCATGGCAACATGGTAGGCGGATTGGGGTTTTAGGTTTTATTTTCGTTACGGAATTTCTTGATTCGGTGGCCGCGGTCAAAGCCCGCGATAAAAGCTATGCAATAGCTTAAAAACAAAAATTCTACGTCTTAATAACACGAAGAGATTGAGATTCATTGTTAACCATTCAACGGTCGTTAACCTAATGCAAAAACTAGATCTAAAAAGCTAGTTACCTAACGCATCAGATTCTAGTCAAATTATTTCTTACAGTGTACTCGTATATCGTTTTTAATTTTGTGTAACGGAACAGTAGCGTGCGTTGTCTAGACCTATTATTTTAAGGCTATTTTAGTTTTGAATAATTGCCCCTATTAATTTGGTGTTAAATTAAAACACGAATCTTGTCGTGTAGCAGCCTTGGTCAGAAATGTTTTAAGGGAAACTAAAGTTAAGGAATGTTGTTTCTCGCCCTTGTATGTGGCATTCAAAGTAGTAAAACTGTGACAGCATTGCTCAGCTAACAATTGAATAAGTTTCTTTATGGTCGTAAGTTAATGAAGCTTCTTCTTTTCGTGTAGTGGTGACCCTAGAGTTAGTTTTTCAGGTCGCCCTAAGGCGTCTATCTTGACCTAACGACAGCTATAAGAGATAGCAACCGGGAACAACTGCTTAACGTGCCTTCCGAAGTACGAGGGAGCTCGAGAAGTAGATTTTTTGGCACACAAATTTATCGGTCACCCATCCAAGTAACACTGACCGCGCCAAGCGTTGCCTTATCTCCACGACCATACAAGATCGGTAGGTGCAGCTAGGCCAATGAGCTTCTCAACGAAGCTTCTAATTCAAAAATTACATCTGTATTCATAAACGACCCCATGCGTGGTTTATAATGCTTTGTCTTGCTCTTTTAAGTGATAAATGACAGTTAACGACAGCGAAAAAGAGACAAAAGCTGCGTCAGCGAGCAGTGAGCATAAGGTCGTTTATGAATACGGCTGTAAGGATTGAAATCGATGTGCATAAGCATGTATTTAATTAGGAAGACCTTAATTTTTCTGTATCGGGTTGAAAACATAAAAAACGTTTATAATTCTAATAATGAGTCTATATAATGTGTAGGTATACGATTTCAATAACTGATTCACTTTCGTATAATATGAATGTTCAGTAGGAAATGACTTAAAATGATTTAACTGTATGAAATTCATCAAATTCTTTATCACTCGTCATCGGAAAGAGTCACCAAGATAAGATTTTCGATACCAACAGATAAAAACCTTGCTTACCTAAATGAAAATGTTTACTCTAGTCGGTAAATACTAATAAATAAGTATCTATCGTGATCGGAAGTTATTGATTCATAAGTTTGTCTTATCTATAATACTAAACAATGCTTAAAATTTGAGGGCTAGTTAAGATGAAAGGATACCTACTCGTTCTCCATAACGTAGTCGACGGTTTCGTCCCTGAATAAAGAAATTACAGCAAATATGTTTATGCCGCAAAACCTATATCTGTCATGGCCATGTTCCTACGTATTGCCTTTTTTAGGGTTCCGTACCCAAAGGGTAAAAACGGGACCCTATTACTGAGAATTTGCTGTCTGTCCGTCTGTCACCAGGCTGTACCTCATTAATCATAATAGAGGGTTGAAATTTTCACAGAAGATGTATTTCGGTAGCCGCTACAACAACAAATACTAGAAACAAAATAAAACAATTATTTAAGAGGGGCTCCCATACAACAAACGTGCTTCAAAAACAACAAGGGAATTTCCTTACAATGTGAGGTCGCTTCTGATTGGTCAGAGTCAAATCGAGTTGGTCATGGAATTCAAAATGCCTGCCCTATCCGTCAAATATACCAGTTTCCTTCAATAACCAAAGAGTTTTTATAAGTTTCAGTTTTTCTTTGTGCCAAAGTTTTTTTTTGACATTCTTTTTAATGGGGTGCCACACGCAAAGCTATAAGTAGATGGCGCTGGCATCAGATGATCTTTTTTTTTTTTTCGATGATGGTCCTCCACCAATGGAAACGCCGAGTTTTTTTTTTATTCTTTCGGTCTCAGACCGATATGGCCAATTTGGCGCCGAGATTTGTAAAAAACAGCTGTTTGACAGTTCTTAATTCAAACTAAAGATCATCCGACTAACGCCCTCTGCCGGGATAAAAAGTTAGTGTTCCTCCTCATTCCATGAGTTGCGGTCGTATGGTCGAAGTAAGATTCGAAGCTAAATATTTCACATTTTCCTATCAAATGTAAAAATTAATTTGTTGTAAACAATTTTAGGGTTCCGTGCCCAATTGTGATAGTGGTACGGAACCCTTCGTGCGCGAGTTTCGGACTTGGCCGGGTTTTTTTAATTTTCTAGTTAGAAAAGAAAAATTTAAATAGGTATGAAAAAAATTAAAACATGGTCATGGCTGTTATAGGTTTTATGACATAAATATAATTTGTTTAATGTCTTTATCCAGGGAGGAAACAAATAAGTAATGTATAAATTAGCAGGTGTCATTTACCCTTAAATAATTGGGCAACTTCTAAATTGAAATGGGAGTTTTTGGGTTTTGTTGAAGTAGCCTTAAATTTTAAGTAGCATTTCAGTATTCAGCGGTAAATCTACATTACGCATATTCTAAAACGGATAGTTATAAACGAACAATCTACTTGAATAAACCCCTCCCCACCACAGTTTAAAGTTAGCTTTCTAACTTTATCTAGACAAAATGTATAACACCTTAGTGCCTAAAAACATGCATCATCGGCTGCCGTATGAAAGTTTTCTAGTCTATTCTATTTAAGTTGTTTTTAGCAGTCAAAAGTTTTCGTGACAATAGAACATAAAGACCATACATAAATAGCTAGACTGAGTTATTAGGTACCTAAGTCATTTAAAAACCTACTATTTATGCAAAGAAGTTACGTTTCCAACAGAACCTAGTTTGTTTTGATAATAGCTTAGTCACAATCTATTGATCTTTTCACAGCAGCGTTATTTACAAATGAATATTGATTTATTTCATTCAACATAGTAAGCCAGAGTGCTGTTATTTTATATAGGTCCTATGAGGTACACCGTTTCATGATTAGAATATAATGTAACAACCTTAGATAGACCTTAGACCTTGGTTAGTTTCTTGATTATGTGGATTTAATTGTTTTGTTTTACTTTAGTTTAAATTTTGTGTGTTTTAATTTTTATTATAATTGAATTGTACCTAATTGTAATCTGAAATAAATAAATAATTATTAACATTTTATCGTGGATACCTTAGATTACATAGATGGTGGGTATTCTAACAACGATGTTCGAATTTCGATCCATCTTTTTTAAAGGTGTGTGAGTCATTTCCCGAACTGTTTGACTTTGGAACTGGTGAAGCTCGTCCGTCAGAGACAAGTTTGAAATGGATCACTATCACGCGACCTTACTTCTTCTAGTCTCTAATAGAATAGAGACCAGTCCAGTTCTATGGTAACAACATATGTATGTACCTACATGAGAATGATTAAATTCAGTTTTGTGCTGCTGGGAAATTACAGATATTTGCAAATATATTAAGAGATACAAAATTGCATATTAAGAACGTGGCGACTGTTACCATTTCCAAACAAACTTAATACCAAAATAAATTATGTTTGTATGGAAATGTTAACAGTCGCCACGTTCTTAACAGACACACGCACAAATGTAGACACGCAAAAATATGAGTTCAAACATAAACAAGCTATGCAAACTACATTTAGAAACTTCATTTCCCTTTTATTGAATTTTCTCGCCAGTATTAAGTTCAAAGCAATATTGATTTTAATGTTTTAGAACTGTTAGAGGGTAGTAGTTTATTTCTAATCATAACCAGATATATGCTCTTATCCAACGAATTGACCTGAAATAATATGTATTTAGCCTTTCCCATCTACGAGTTCAACATGCAGTCGCCGCGTCGACTAGTTTACCTACCCTTAATTAATAGAGAAACCCAAACAAAGCCAAGGTCAAATTTAACTAATGTAGGTTAGCGAAATTCACACAGAGGAAATATTTCCACCCTTGAAATATTGATCAGTTACCTACTTAGAGGTCAAATAAATTAAGCCAGTGTAATGGCCGTATTTATTAAGCTTCTTTTACGTAATAATAATAAAACTGAGCGAAACGGGAAAATTATCTTTTCATTAGTATTCTGAGAATAGTTCATAGGACCATGAAATTGATTGTATTTCAACGATTTCTTTTTTTGGTCAAAGTCAATTTCGTCGACGAAATTTGATAAGAGTTAGGTAGGTTACTAATATTAATAGGATTTTTTTCCTTTTTTGTAGGTATTACAGAGATATCCATTTTTAACCCCCGACGGAAAAAGAGAGGTGTTATAAGTTTGACGTGTCTGTCTGTCTGTCTGTCTCACGAACGGTTGAACCGATTTCAATGTAGTTTTTTTTGGTTGATAGGTGACTTTTGCGCGAGTGTTCTTAGCTATATTTGATCAAAATCGGCTCAGCCGTTCATAATATATGTGGGTTGAAGCTCGGCAATAAAAACCGAATGTTTTTAAATATGTGGGGTATCAAATAAAAGAGCATAATTTTTGTGACAAGAATATGCATGTTTAATCAAAATCGGCTTAGCCGTTCAAAGTATATGTATGGTCAAACTCGGAAATAAAAACCGAATATTTTCAAATATACCCAAGTGGGGTATCAAATAAAAGGACGTAACTTTTGTGACAATAATATGCGTGTTTAATCAAAATCAGCTTAGCCGTTCAAAGTAGGTATATGTAGGGTCAAACTCGGAAATAAAACCCGATTGTTTCTAATATACCCGAGTGGGGTATCAAATGAAAGGACTTAACTTTTGTGACAACAATATGCATGTTTAAAATCGCTCTTACAAAAAGGCTGAAATAAAAAAAAAAAAAAATTTAAAAAACCCCCGACTTAAAAGATCTTCGAAGTCAAAACAAAAAAAACTAAACTTTAAAAAGGTAAAAATAATAAGCCGAAAACAAATTTCATGTCTCTGAGTAGGTATGTGGTACCTTACGTTCCCGCGTCGGGGGACGCGGGTACATTAGATACTCTAAGCACGGGTAGGTTACCATCAACTTCTGTGACACATGCCCGCGGCCCCCGACGCGTGAACGTAAGGTACCACATACCTACTCAGAGACATGAAATTTGTTTTCGGCTTATTATTTTTACCTTTTTAAAGTTTAGTTTTTTTTTTTTTTAACTTCGAAGATCTTTTATCTAGATACGCCTAATAAAATCGAAAATGAAATAACTAAAGTAGACATATTTTCCTTTGGGTTAGATCAAGAACAAAAAATTAGTTAACCAGCATAATATGTAACTTATTAATGTAACTGTTCATAAAACACAAGACGTGTACGTAATAATAATATCACACGAGTGTTGTGTCCTGTCATTATGAAACAGTAACATAAACTATTATTAAAAGAGTGAAGAAAATTTGATTAAATATAGTATCCCGATTTCGATTCCAAGTTAAAACAAGATTACATAACATTATATCTATTTATATTAAGGCCTTAGGCCACCCTAGAATTTTCGAAAAATCAAGTCGCTTCAAGATCAAGCAGAAAAGAAATGCAAGAGCAGGAAGATAATCTGGAAGGACAATTGTATTGTATGGTGCAGGCATCGCAGATTAAAGGTATTGTAAAATTATTCATGATTTTCTACTACTCAAAACTTCAAACGCGTTTATCTCAATACTGCATTTTTCAAGTTGGCCGGACTCATAACTCAGGCAATTGTCAACCGACTAACTTGAAATTTTAAAAATATCTTGAAAAATACATTGTCTATGGAAGTACGTAGGATTTTTTTTTATATTGCGCAGTTCATTCGTTATTAACAATTATCTGACAATTTTTTAAGCAAGTTCTTCACTTTCCACTTTAGAAGGGCGCCATTTGGCCAAAAATCAATATATCGCAAAAATCCTACGTACTTCTATAGCAGTTATTATATATAATAAAAAAAAATCATTGGCTCATTATGATTTAAAAAATTACAGGAGCTGTTAGTCCGGCCGTGGACCTCGAAAAAAAAGAGACGTCATCGCAAAAACGCTGCACAGCCGCCATTTTGCACTAAATCGTTTTAAAAAAATTATTGTAAGCAGTCACTGATATGAATAATAAAATCACGTTTCTGTTATCTCGATTTAATTTGTAGTATTTCTGAAAAAAAATTCCCAAAAAGCCTATTTTTTACGGCCTCTAGAGTGGCCTTAATATTATAAAGCTGAAGAGTTTGTTTGTTTGAACGCGCTAATCTCAGGAACCGCTCGCGCTGGTTCGATTTGAAACGTTCTTTCAGTGTTGGATAGTCCATTTATTGAGTAAGATATATACTAAGTATATTTTATTTTCAAAAAAAAAATAGGCGATCGAAGTCTCGGGCACTGCTAGTATACTAATTATAAAGCTGAAGAGTTTGTTTGTTTGAACGCGATACTCTCGGGAACCGCTAGTCCGATTTGAACAATTATTTCAGTGTTGGATAGTACAATGATTGAGGAAGGCTAAAGGCTATATTGTATTTTAAAAAAAAATTAGCCAGACGAAGTCGCGGGCCCTGCATTACTTGATATTAATTAGTTTTAAAGTAAGAACGTACCTACTCTATGTACCTACCTACAGTCTATAGCTAAATAGAAAAAGCGTGTCTGTTTAAACAAACTTACATTGGTGCTTCTGTCACAGCCTGTGTAAGCGCAGCGACGCGTGTTTCTATCGTTTGATAGCTGTCACATAATAAACCAAAAGTAAAATAAAATGAAACGCCACCAATTACAAGCGAAAACGAATAAGCAAATAAGGCCACCGCTACCAAAACAGAACTTTTACAACCTTCTAGAAAACTAGTAAAACTTAAGATTAAGCTTAGGTTAGGTATACTCACACGTGGCTCTCTTTTACGTTTTTCAGTCCTTGATTCACGTCTTCGGTTATTTCCTTCCAGACTGTGATGCCAAGTTTGCGTTTTAATTCGGAACTTTGACGGATCTGAAATTACAGAGTAAATTGATAATCTCGTAGCTTCTCGGACGATACCTACTACCTACGATATATAAATGGAACGAATTATCAAAAGCAATTTCATCGGAGATGACAAAATAAATAAGCTGAGTTTAATTTTAATGTTCTGAGAATTTGAAGCATCATTCACTAACATGACGTAAAACTTGGTACCGATTACTTTTTGAACTTTGGGATGACCATGGAGTCTTAAATATAATTTTATGTTCCTTTTACGCGAAATAAATATATTAAAAGTAGCGGAGAGAGATGCAGAGCTGCTAATATTGATATGTTTATCGTTTAAATGGTAAATGAGTATGGCTGCGAGCGCTAAGATGCAGTCGATGAATGACGCTTAAAACGTCAAAAGCGTCATTGAGTTTGAGGTAGCATTACCGCAGTGGCTGTGTACAACTGACATTCTTCTGATTCATAGGTATGTACTATTAAGGTAAACCCCTGCAACAACTGATCTACATAATAATGTTATAGCGTTAACTATGTATGGCCAACATTTAGGCATAAATGGAAACGCTGTTCCGTCAGGCCACTCCCAGGAGCTACCATCCGGGATCAATCATAGACTGATCGTGTCCCCAAACACTAGTGTGTTTGGTTGAGATTAATGGGGATGATGCCTCATCCGAATACTCTTTATACGATACCTACGTGGAAAAACGAATTTCTAATCTAACAAAAATTCAAGACCATCTATTCAATTACAGATCTATTACGATAAACCAAATTGAAATGAAATCATAAAGGAGGAATACGAGAGAGATTGGCTAGGCATTGTTATTAAAAAAAGATTTTACGAAAAGATTGAGAATAACGTTGGCCTAGTCGGCAAACCTAGTTCTAGCTGGATAATTTCAGTATAATTAGTAGGTATATCTAATGTTCTAATTCGCCGTAAGTCTGCGCAGTTTACGTGTAGTTAGTTAGGCCTACCTTACTCTGCAGTACGGTGCGCAGGGTTGCGATCTCGTCTTCAACTCTCGCGAGCTCACGACTCCACTCATCCCGAAGCTGCTGAGCCTGCTCAGGTGTAAGGCCCGCCAGCTCGTCAGGAGTGTTCATATCGGCAGCAACATTGCCTGGCATTGCTTCTTCAGCTGAAATTATATTTACACCTCAAACAGAACCCAAAAAGTAAAGTCAAGGAAGAACTACCGCCATACCTATTTCTGCCGACACGCTGTAGTGGTCAAGACCTTAGATAAAAATACACATACTTAATAAAAGTGGGCGGATACGATAAACTTATACTATTCTTAACTTCTACCTTATCAACCAATTATTTAAATGATTGTGTGAAATATTTTTCTAGGTATTTTCTACCTATTTAAACTTGTGTACCTATCACGTGTACGAGAATAACGTCATTTTTCTCATTGTTTTCCATCTTTTGTTGTTATTGTATTCAGTGAATTGAATAGAGTACTAGGTAGGTAGGTATGCATCTATGATAATTTGCCCATTTAATTTGATTTAAATTGGAATTCATAGAATTCATTGTACTGATCGCCTATTCAAAAGGTAGGAAATATAGGGTGGTTTAGTTGCCAGGAAATGGACTCCAAAAGTTAGTAGGTGCCTACTATGTTGTCTTTTGTTTTCTACATTTTAAAGTTCTGTTCCTCAAATGGTAAAAAAGGAACCCCTGTAAGATAACTTTCTTGTCCGTATTTTTTGATTAAAGTAACTACTTATTTTAAGATTTTCTGATTCAACTAACCTCCAATAGCGATACCTAAAAACTTTTTATAGTTCGTGTGACTGGACATCTTGGCAAGATAAGGTTTTGAGAGATCCTGAAAAGTGACCCGTACGTCTCGCATTTTTTTCCTAAATATTCGTAATCGTCGACGGCGATTGTCCACGTAGAATTCAGTTTCTATACAGAGAGCAGATTCGGCAAGGTCTGGCAGAGCGCGCCATTCGGCTTCAGGGTCGTCGCACGGCCAGGAAGAAATGTCTTCGAGCTCGTCCACCGCCAGGTCGAAACTCGGCGTCGAGTCGTCGTCCGGCGGCATGAAGTAAGGGTCTTCCATATACTCCAAACTCGCCGGACCTACACTCGATTTCCCGCTCTCCATCACTGATGGATTTCTTTACGAATTCACTACTTTCTGTTCGAACTAAAACATCGCGAGCGATCGAGATATTCTCGTGAAATGTTTCGATATTATTAATAAACAATAATTTGAACATTGGTATAACACAATAGTTTTAAAATTGATCCGATTAATAAATAACATTTTACTTTAAAAACTATCACATATTGTACGTTGTTTTCGCAATAAATTGCACGCGTCAGACATAATACGTGCACAGAGAGCGCACGACTACGTTTATTTCTTCCGCCACGTTGAGTTGCCAGCTGCCCGCGCCCGTCTCGCGCCGCTGCCTCATTGCTTCTATATGCCACTTTCACCAACGGTGCAAAATTATATCTCAGTCATTCTACCGATGTTTGGTTTGACCTCCCAAAATGTGGTCCACCAAAATATTATATACAACTTAGAGATTTGTACAATATGTCCGTGTTGATTTGCTTAGAGAACATTTAAATTTAAAATGGCGCACATCGGACAAGTTTTAATACTGTTGAACAAAATAACAAAAAATAACTAAGTTGTATAGTAAGGCGAGCTCGCCTTGTGCGGCTAAAGTTTATTGACAGCGCCTGAGGCGGGTGAGCAGGACAGGCTCTTTGGATGGACCACAAGAAATGTTGCGTCATCTTAAGATACCTACAAAAACGGTTGATTGCACGATGCTAGATGACTCATCCATCTATTTCGTTTACTAAAAAGCTTTCCAGTTGCAATATAAAATATCTGATTGCTGATCTACACCTAAGTCGTTATTATGTATCCACTTAGCTATTACCTCTATTTTTTTGCTACTGATTTCTGTTTACAATTAGGAACCTACACAACAACTATTGTACAAATGGTAGTTTTAGGCCAGCAATATCGTATGTAAAAAACGCTGAAATTGCAATAATTGCGGTAAACTCGGTTATTCGATATTATTGTTTGGGTCCATCTAATACCTAGTATTTATTTATACACATTTGGAGGATTTTAAAATGTAAATTCGGTGAGTTTTTTTGCTGAAAATTTTTGTGCAACAAAACGTTAAGTCGCAAAATGTCCCCTCGTAGTAGCAAAAAATATTTTCGCCAAATTACCATCTAGGTATACTGATAATTATAAAGAGGAAAGATTTATTTGTTTGTAAAGAATAGACTCGGAAACTATTAGACCGATTCTAAAAATTATACACCAAAAGAAAGCTACATTATTGAAGAGTTACATAGGCTACACCTCGATGATCCCTGATCCCCATATTCCCACGGGATCGGGACATATGTCGCGGGACGCAGCTAGGTAATAAATTAATAATAAATACTATATTATTATGACTATTTTACATTGTATTTTAATTTTCATAGAGCATTTTATACAAAATGAAAATTTGGGTTACATGTTATAATTATATTAGCTACAAGAGGACATTTTGCTTAAGGGAAATTCTGCGAAATGGAAATATTGCGTAAGAGCATTTTGCAAAATGGGAATTCTGCGACGTAACGAAAAGAAAACCACATAGGAAGTAGGAAGGTTATGACAAGAAAGGTCACTATCACGTTTTTAAAGTAAACAAAAATCCTGAAAATTTGAGCCCTAATCCAATTTTTTTAGGTCTAACTAAAGCTTCCAAGATACATGGTTCTCAATCTTCTGTATTTTCCCCCAATAAGTTGCAAACACTTAACGGACAAATAGCAAATTTTCGTAATTAAATATTGACGGAGAAAAGCAAGGTAACAGCAAAACTAAAGAAAAAATTATGAAAAATGAAACACAAAATATAATAACTAGTGTAAGCCCTTTGAGTCATATGACTGTCCATACAAGACGTGGTATTGCTGACTGTACATGGATACGGAACCCTCGGTGCGTGAGCCCGACTCACACTGGCACTGGTTGAGGTTTTTTGAATATTTTTCATATCAATTTCAAAGAACGCATTTTTAATAAACTAAGAAAGAATGGCTAGCTAGGTCGACTGTAAATCTCTAGGATTTAATTAAAAAAACTAAAGAACAATGGCCATAAATTATTTGGAATAAAAATCTTGTTACAAAAAATATTGCAAAATATAAATTTCTAACGCAAATACATTGTGGAAAATATATTTAAAAGAACTCGGTAAGTAGTTGAAAGATATAGAGACTTTCATTTTTAGCGGTACTTTATTATAAACCTTAAATGTTCATAATAAAGAACCAAGATGACGACCTCTGTGGTGCGTCACAGAGGTCAGGGGTTGCGGGTTCGATTCCCGCCGGGTGCAAGTATTTATGCTTAAAAAATAAATAGTTGTGTCTGGTCTGGGTGTCCCTCTATGTCAGGAGTTCCCTAACTTATTTGAGTCGCGCCCCCTTTAGACCATAAAAAAAAATCCGCGCCCCTCCGTCCTCCAGTCCAGATTATCAGGTCAGGATAAAAAAGTGTTCAAAATAAGGTGTTTTTATTGCTCATTAAATTTTTTCAGTCGTACAAAAGGTATTTAGTAAGTTGTACCAAATACCTTTGATAGCGCCCGTGAGGTGACCGCGGGGCCAGTCTAGAGGCTGATATTGGCCGACTGAGGAAACAATATTATGTTCTTCACAGGCGTCAATTTCAAATAATTTCATTGGTCGTATCGAGGCGTCTGGAATGCATTCTCTCAGCAATCGCAGGTATTAACTGCACAGGTGGCCCGCGCCCCCCTTGAAATGCCTCTGCACCCCTCCTGGGGGGGTGCCCCCCAGTTAGGGAACCCCTGCTCTATGTAGAATATGTATGTTTTTACAAAAGAAAAATACATTTAAGTAGGTCTTATATCCGTTCTCTAGTCACCGTAACACAAGCTTAGTCGCTTACCACGGGGCTAGATGGCGCTGTGTGTTGTTCAGAGAATTTATTTATTTAAGATGTAAATATTTTTCCATCATTTAAGTAGGTACCTTTTTTAACTTGAAGTTAATACGTTATGGATCTAGAATTGTCTAACTGATGTTAGTTCTTTGACTGTCGTATGTATGTGATTTTTATATATCTCTGTTTTGTGTGACTGGTGTTAGATCTCCTAATTTCTTAGTTCCATCACAATATGTCACTACGAGAGAATGTCAGTCTTTTAAGTTAATTAATAAAAGGTAAATAATCGTAACATTCATATGTACTAAAATTGAAATTGAAATTCCCATTTCAATTAAAATATTTAAACCACCGGGTTTTTTTTAATATCTTCCCCATAAATGTGTTTGTTTTTACAGTTTGTTTAACAGTTTGTAATAAACATTTTACTTTCCAGTAATATAATATATGTAACAACCATTTTTTTTGTCAAATAAAATGACGTATGGGGATTGGCCATGGTTCTATGTAAAAAATATTATGTAACTACTGTAACAAAAAAACAATTAAGACACATACTTTCCAATGAGGTCATCAAAACTCACCACCATAATTTTTAATAGTAAGTTCACACTGATTAAAAAATCTGTTATTTTCCTTCTAGATAATAATGTATATCCAACCATTTCTGAGAATACTGACTGACCTTCGATTTTAGCTAACAAGTTTGGGTCAATAAATGCCTTTAGTTCCAAAATGTTGAATTTCCCAAAACTTGATTTCCCAAAAAAAATGGTGTAGGTACTTACATCAATGTTTACACCACAAAATTCTATAAGTAAAATGTAGGTGAACATTGACACACAGTTTGTTGACATTTGTGCGACAAGTGTTGTAATGGACAATGCATGTTTTGGTTTGCAGAGGCACAGAATTTTGAAGAAGGAGAATGCCAGTGAGTTACCATACTAATCATTTTGAGTACTGCGGCAGAGGTCTTGATCATCCATTACTTAATGCAGATACAGATTGAGACACAAATAGGCAACTGATTCATCAAAGTACCTATTTGTTTTCCTCTCTTGAGGTTCATAGTACAAATAAAAATAATTATATTTAATTTCATAAAATTAATTGGATAGTTATGTTATCAAGTCATTTTAGTTGACTGAGATTCATGTTGAGTTGAATAAGTAAAGTACCTATTTAATGTATTGTGAGAAAAAAGAAAAATACAATAGCAAGTGAATTCGATTATTTAGTGAAAATCCAGAAACTCAAGGATAAATATAAAACTATAACACCCATATTTTTAGACGAATCTGAGTAATTACTTTGTCAAACCAATGCCCTGTCTCGATCTTATTAGTGATTTTTAATGTCAATGAGAATGTGTCAGACACATTACTTAGACAAGTTATAACTTAGAATTGACTATAAATACGAGTGTTAGTCTAAGATTTCTTTTAAAACAATATGTACTACCAACTAACAATAAATTAGGGAATGTTAGAAATCCCATGGGCTTAAATTCAATGTTCTTAATAACTTACAAACATCAAATTGAAGCCCACTACCTATGTAAGGCGTTGCGCAAATGCCTGATGCAATGCAGATGGTAGTGGGTTCGTTTCCCGCCGGGTACAAGTATTTATGCCTAAATAAATATTTGTTTCTAGTCTGGGTGTCTCTCTATGTATTTACAAAAGAAAAATAAATATAAGTAAGTCTAGTCATCATAACACAAGTTTAGTAGCTTACCATGGGTCTAGATGGCGCTGTATGATGTTCACAGAATGTAATAATTTATTTTTATAAAAGCGATGTGAGTTAACTACAAACTGATTTGATAGTCATCTAAATTGTTGCTTGCCTAGCATTATATGACTATGGGCTGACTTGGGTTACCTCACAAAGTTTTCTTATACTTTAAGAGAGGTGTACATAATTTTTCTTAAAGAAAACAACATTGGTTGGCCGGGATTCAAACAAATGACCTTCGGAATTAAAGCCAAGATATCAACCACTAGACTACCACATGAGTAGGACATTCATCATACAATAGCTCAAAACCGTTTGATTTAACTTATATATATGTATGATTTAAGCAATTCAAACTCGTAATATAATAATTTTACGGGCACAGCAAGTGCAACCGAGACCCCAGAGGTGATGACTGTGACTGTGACACAGATGTGGTACTCGCTTCGTGTTGGGACTTTCATAGAACACAATGTGTGTATTTTTCTACCATGTTTGCCAGCACAGTAGGCACATAACAGGTGCTTTTCTCCCTGGAATGCTTACACCTAACACCTAACAAGGCTATTTGTTGTTTCTAGCCCAGCCACCAAAGTTTTAAAGATCAAACATGATGTAACAGTAAGAATGTGAAGTGTAGCAATGTTTTTACAATACAGTTTTAAACTATAAATATTGTTTTAGATAATTTCAGGCCAACTGATACAGAAGAATGAATCACACTTTACTATGGCAATGATAAAATATGTGTAGATTGAAGTGATAGGTATTGGTTATTATTGTTTTAGATAATTTCAGGCCAACTGATACAGAAGAATGAATCACACTTTACTATGGCAATGATAAAATATGTGTAGATTGAAGTGATAGGTATTGGTTATTATGATTCACTCCTCAAAATCAGTAAGAAACTGAAAGTAATAACTTCTTTTACACTGAATGAATACTGAAATATGAATTCGTTTGTGTGTATTATTATGAGCTATATAATAAAATTAGAACTATAGCACATAGAGTAGGTATACCGAAGTACCCTACCTACCCAGTTACATCTCATTTAAACGTGAATATATTGGAGTAAGATGCCGTGAACCATGTAATAAGCATTGAATAAACAATCATACCTAGCTACCTACACAATGAGAAAGACACCGAGGAATACCTACAGTTATTGGATGGTTGTACAATGAAAATACAAAATGTTAGTGATAACAAGGTGATGGACGACACATTGCACTTTTACAATAGATCACTTACCTGCTTGTACTCCGCTCATTTTCGATGAAAATTAAACTTATTTAACCAGCAAAATCACTTAGATTGAATAAATAGCTTTGTTGTAAAATCTTCCGCAGGAAAGAAAGATCTCAACAAATAAAATGACAAAAACCACAAACGAAACACGAATGACGGCAAATGACGGAATTGACGGACGGATAGACGAAGAAAAGGAGACAGACAATTGGTGTTGCAACATTTAAACTTTGATTTACCCGATAATGAGTAGGAACACTAACTTTTTATCCCGGCAGAAGGCGTTGGTCGACTGATCTTAGGTTTGAATTAAGAACTGTCAAACAGGTGTTTTTTACAACTCTCGGCGCCATATTGGCCATATCGGTCTCAGATAGACCGAAAGAATTAAAAAAAAACTCGGTGTTTTCATTTTTAGGGAAACATCATCAAAAAAAAAAGATCGTCCGATCCCAGCGCCATCTGCTCACAGCTTTGCGTGTGCCACCCCATTTTTGCAAAATATTGTTTTTCTATTTTACGGCGCCCGCGCCGCGCCGGCGACACACTACTTTTGCATACAGCCATCGTATTTTTTTATATCCCTAGTTTGGTCAATCCCGTCATATTAACAAGTTGGTTAATGTTCCAGAAGTTATAGGGATCAAAATTATCCAATGTTACTCTCCATCATTCAAACTGTCCCTTTGCACATATTCATCGAAATCGGTCACACACATCGTTGGACCGTGAATGGTACCTACCTACCTTTACCTCAAAAACTTTTGAGGAGTTCTCTGATGAAAAGGTGGTTACAGGTGCTTCATCAATCCCTAACCAGTAGCACACGGTCTGATTCTACTGGTAAAAGTCCAAAAGTAAGTAATTTACTACTTTCTGAGGAACTATTCTGCTCATCACTCCGAAGATTCTCGTCCGATCCCTTTTTTTTTTTATGGAGCCACCTTGGGACTTCTATCTTCCGAATAAAAAAATAATCATCCAAATCGGTTCATAAATAACCAATATAATTTGTTTCTCAAATTGTCATGGATTTTCGCTTATAACGTTTTATTTTTAGTTCTACAACTAAAAGTTACTTTACGAAAGTTGTAGATAATCTCATTACATTAACAATACAACATCCTAATTTTTTTTTATGTGAGACCTATGGTTCGTCAAATAAACCATAAAAACCATTTGACCCCGTTTTTCCAAGATGGCGGCCGTGGGACAAGAGCCACATCCCCACAAACTATTATTTAACTTTAAACTAACCCCCCCTTGATATCTAAAGAATAAAATTGCGTCCTCTGACAAATGCACGCGGAGCCCAAAAAAATGTAACATTTCAATGGATCAATACGGTAGATCGGGAGATTGGTTTGGAAATCAGTAGATCTCCCGTTTAATCGGGAGGTTCGGAAGCGCTGCTGTGTCTTAGCACCTTTTACCCAAAGTGTGGGTATTACCCCACAGTTGGCAACAGTGAAGCTGTCAGACAGAAGGTAACTTAACTCTATACTCTATGGTAGGCGGACATCTTTATTTGTTGAACTGAAAGTCAACACAACTTTCTTTGCCGCTGCGATTTTGTGATTATTCGCCAATTAGAAAGTATTTCATTAGGTATCTTGATAAGTAGAATACTTTTTTCATCTTTGTTAATTCTATCCGTAAGTATCAGTGAAAACAACAAAAACCCATAAAGTTAATTTTTGTGCCATGTCATGATGGAAACCTTTCCGAGAAACTATCAATCAGAAAAAATTGACCAAATGAAACTTTACGTTTATAGATTCTGCAGTTTCTTTGTTCTTTTAAATTGATTTTATTATTCTTTGTTGCCCTTTAATGAAGATACCAACATAACATAACCTCTAATAATTCCAGGGATCACAATGTCTGCTACTGCTTTGTTCGGAAACACTTCGGCCTTAGGAGGCAGTTCCGGAGGCAACAAGCACCTAGTTGAGTTCCGCGCCGGTCGCATGACTCTTAAAGGTCGCATGGTGCACCCGGACAAAAGGAAGGGCCTTCTGTATGTGTACCAAGGGGAGGATTCCCTCATGCATTTCTGCTGGAAAGATCGTACCACCGGCGAAGTTGAAGACGATTTGCTCATCTTTCCCGATGATTGTGAATTTGTAAGAGTCAACGAATGCACAACAGGAAGAGTTTATGTGCTAAAATTCAAGTCATTCTCGAAGAAGTATTTCTTTTGGATGCAGGTATGGTGTTAGAATATTAGTTTGAGGGCCTTATCACATTGGCTTTGAATTCACTGACAAGATGACATGCGCCAGTGTGATAATTCCCTAAAGATATAAACAATGTTCTTCATGCTACTTTTGCTACAGTTCAATCTCTCACTATTAAATTAGAAATGAAATTAAGGTTTAGCTTCCCCTATTACTGCAGGCATTAAGTCCTAATTGTTTTTCAGGAACCTAAAACTGAGAAAGACGATGAATTCTGCCGCCGTATCAATGAAGTTCTGAACAACCCGCCAACATCGAGCGGGCGCAGTGGTGGTAGCAGCGGCACTCAAGAGGGGGAACTCCAGAACATACTGAACAACATGTCTCAGCAGCAGCTGATGCAGCTGTTCGGTGGCGTTGGACAGATGGGAGGATTGTCTTCTCTACTTGGAACAACTATGGGGTATATTTTGCTTTTTTCTTTAGCATTTTTAATTGACAAGAACTGTAACTGGCTTATTAATCAATAGAAATAATAATTTAATATGATATTTATCGCCCAGTTCTAAATAGAACAAGAGCTTTTAGGTCCTAGTTTATGATGGCCAAAAATGGAAAATTTTTGATTCTTAGTATAGAACTAAACCTGTACTGTACTTGTTCAGGCTTTGTTCTATATACACCTGTATATCAACATGTTCTATGTGATACCACAGTACAATACTAATGTCAGTAGCAAATTAACACATTGAAATCACAAAGAAACAATGTTATTCCATAGATATGACTGACCAAAGTCCAAAACAGAGTCAGTGTAGGTAAAATCAATACTACATATCTCTGAGTACATAACAATATTAAGTACAAATATGATATGATGCTTCATGTGGACACCCATGTCTTTTAATTATAGGCTTTTTTTTTGTTTATT
>OY292396.1:26560921-26616207 GCA_958496205.1 Idaea biselata | reverse complement strand
AAAGAGCAGAAAAAAGAGGATAAGAAGGATGATGACGCCGATATGGCACTCGATTAGTGACGACATCGCGTACCGAAGAAGTTATTTTTATATTAATGTGTGTGGTATAATGCTATATCTAACCTTATAATTGCAGATTAATAAAATTATCTCTACTAAGTTGTAGTTTTATTTACGATCGATGTCACCTTTAATGAAGTAATGGGGTGCCACACGCAAAGCTGTAAGTAGATGGCGCTGGCATCAGATGATCTTTTTTTTTCGATGATGGTCGATTTTTTTAATTCTTTCGGTCTCAGACCGATATGGCCATTTTGGCGCCGAGAGTTGTAAAAAAAACCCGGCCAAGTGCGAAACTCGCGCACGAAGGGTTCCGTACCACTATCACAATTGGGTACAGAACCCTAAAATGGTTTACAACAACTTTGATTCAAAGAAAATCTGAAACTTATAAAAAACTCTTTGGACAGTGAAGGCAGACTAGTATATTTGACAGATAGGGCAGCCATTTTGAATTCCATGACCAACTCGATTTGACTTGACCAATCAGAAGCGACCTCGCATCGTACTATAGAATTCTCTTGTAGTTTTTGAAACACGTTTGTTGTATGGGAGCCCCTTTTAAATAATTGTTTTATTTTGTATTTGTTGTTGTAGCGGCAACCGAAATACATCTTCTGTGAAAATTTCAACCTTCTAGCTATTATGGTTCATGAGATACAGCCTGGTGACAGACGGACAGACGGACAGACGGACAGACGGACAGACGGACAGACGGACGGACGGACGGACGGACAGACAGACAGACAGCGAAGTCTCAGTAATAGGGTCCCGTTTTTACCTTTAGGTACGGAACCCTAAAAACAGCTGTTTGACAGTTCTTAATTCAAACCAAAGATCATCCGACTAACGCCCTCTGCCGGGATAAAAAGTTAGTGTTCCTCCTCATATTATCGTTTTTTTTCCAAGTATTTTATCGAGCAGGCAGATTTAACAAAACGTTCGTATCTATCACTGACCTCTATAATACAAGTATTTATTATAATACAAGTATATAATACTTGTATTTATGTATCAGGAAGTTTCTTTTATCAGGCAACCATTAAGAGGTCTTAAAACCGCGGTGTAGCTACGAAAAAACGTTCTTCAACCTCTGAAATGCCGAAGCTGATACGCACAGAAAGAGGGCGGCTGCCGCCGTGGTAAAGGCTGTGCGGAGCGGATTTTAGTGTGTTCTACGCTCCGTCTTAAGAGAAAAGTACTTCTCTCTCCATACAAACTTTACAAACGTAGTCAGACGTTTCCTCAGGGAGTCACAAAAACAGTCGACTACGTTTGTAAAGTTTGTATGGAGAAAAGAGTAGGTAGACTTTCTCCTCAAAGGTTTGCGTAGAACTAAGCAAGTCGTTACAACTAACACCTTTTACCTACTATGTAATCTACTATATAAAAATAAGTCGGGTTTTCCTTCCTGACGCTATAACTCCAGAACGCACGAACCGATTTCCACGGTTTTGCATTCGTTGGAAAGGTCTCGGGCTCCGTGAGGTTTATAGCAAAGAAAATTCAGGAAAAATTTAATCTACTATATAAAAATAAGTCGGGTTTTCCTTCCTGACGCTATAACTCCAGAACGCACGAACCGATTTCCACGGTTTTGCATTCGTTGGAAAGGTCTCGGGCTCCGTGAGGTTTATAGCAAAGAAAATTCAGGAAAAATTTAATTATCTATAATTTATAAGGCAAAACAACGTTTGCCGGGTCAGCTAGTCTATACTAATATTATAAAGCTGAAGAGTTTGTTTGAACGGGCTTATCTCAGGAACCGCTGGTCCGATTAAAAAAAACATATTTTAGTGTTAGATAGTCCATTTATCGAGGAAGGCTATTATAGGCTATATTATATTTACAAAAAAAAATAGGCGGACGAAGTCGCGGGCACTGCTAGTATTTAATTTAAGTAATTTGTTCTCGTGTGATAACTTCGCAAACGGCAAAAAACTATCCCCATACATTTTGTACTGAAATCAAGGTATGTAACCCATTTTGTCCTGTCAACGCGGAAATGACGAGTCGACTAGGTACTTCCACATTTAGATTTCGGATAGGTGGCAACTTCTGATCCTCGAGTGGTATTCTTGAACTGTCAGAAAACCCATACGATAAGCGGTAAGTATAGATATTGCAACATGCTCACCGCTGTTACCTTACTATCTATACTTCTATACTAATATTATAAAGAGGTAACGTTGGTAACATGTATGTATGTATGTATATTGGGGGTAATCTCTGAAACTACTGGACCGATTTCAAAAATTCTTTCACCATTAGAAAGCTAAATTCACCCTGAGTAACATAGGCTACTTTTGATCCCGATATTCCCACGGGATCGGGCCTTACGCGGGTGAAACCGCGGGACGCAGCTAGTTATGTATAAATGTGCAACGCGAAATGTAGATACTATAGGTGACTGCTATCGTATAAAAAAACGTTACCATCACGCCATAGTTTTTAAAACTCTTTAATTGTATGGAAAACTGATGAGCGCGATAGTTTGTGTAATCTAATAATCTCGCACTCTGGTGTTGTTATGAACTAGTACCAGAGGTGATGTTTCAAATCTGCCAATATTGTTACTTACGTCTATCGTAAAAATGAAATGACAATCGCTGCGGGCACTAAGATACCGTCGATGACTTACTTACCTACGCTTAGAACATCAAAAGTATCATTGAATTTGAGGTAGTGTTACTTTAGTAGCTTTTTTCAAAAGTCTTCCTTCTGATGCCATATCTACTGTGAAGAGGACAGTCTACATACTCTTTCTCCATACCAACGTAGTCGACTGTTTCCTCCCTCAATAATGACATTAGAGCAAATATTATTATGTTTATGCCATAAAACCCATATCGGCCCTGACCATGCCCCTACGTTTTGATTTTTTTCATTTTCTAATTAGAATATAAATAATATTCAGATAAAAATAAAAAAAATCAAAACGTAGCGGACATAGTAATAGCTGATATATGACTTATGGCATAAACATATTGTCTCAAACATCTTTATCCAGGGAGGAAACAGTCGACTACGTTTGTAAAGTTTGTATGGAGAAAAGAGTAGGTAGACTGTCCTCTTAATGTTGAGATCAATGTGTTGTATTTACCTCTCCTCTCCCGATTTTAAGCACAGGAAGTCTACGTAGGTACATGAACACCAATGTAGTAGCGCCATCTAGTCTTGTAACGTTAAACTCTGTGTTATTGTGTTAACTATTCAAGAGATGGCGCTACTTGCAGTATTGTGCTCCCAAGTAACCTAGGCCCATCAAAGTGGTTGTTTTTGTACTTTCAAATGCCTAAAGTTAAATATACAATCGTGCCATATCGAAATCGTATCGCAGTACCTACGCAAATACTAAACACCCTACATAAGTAAATTTGCACTTCTCATTGAGTAAAATGACCTTTACGTGGCTAAAAATAGGAATCACAAGTACGAAAATATGACTAGGTTTGTATACATACAACATCTGTCCAGCTAGGTCGACGTTTTGTATGTAAAGGGCGCTACTCACACACCTGCCGCAGGGGCAATCTAGGGTGCATGGCGGTTGTGGCGATATCGGGAGTATCTCTACACACTTGCCTGCCGTGCAGTGTTTCCGAGTAAGCTGAGCTGAGCACACGTATTGAGAATGGCACCCGTATTATCGACCAATCAAAAGATTGGAGTAGCCTTGGCGCTTTCAGTGGTGCTACCTCAAAAAAAAAGGAAAAGGAGATACTGGGTGAAGAAATGGCTACTGAAAAGAAGTGAGTTATGCCACATGAATATTATAAAAGAACTGGAAGTAGATGACTTCAATAACTTTTTACGGATGGATTCTGACTCTTTTGAAGAGCTTCTTGCAATGGTGGCACCATTTATAGAAAAAAAAAATACATTGATGCGGAATGCCGTAAGCGCTAGAGAACGATTAATTGCTACGCTTCGGTTTTTGGCCAGTGGACAAACCTACGAGGATTTGAAATTTAGTTGTATCATATCACCACAATTGATGTCAACAATGATTCCTGAGACTTGTTGGGCGATTTACAATTGTCTGAAACATTATATAAAGGTAAGTTTATATAAAGTATAATTATAAAAAGTAAACCTGCATGTTAGAAATTTAATTTCCCGAAATTCTAGATAAACTGTTTTTTCTTGTAAGTACTCAACCAAGATTCAACCACAAAAAAAACAATCACAGTCGGTGAAATATTTTTTATTAATACGGTAACAAGTTATAGGTACCCAGTTTCCAAATATTAAGTTAATTGTGAGAATTTTAAAGGATAAGACATTATCATTTTAATTACTTTTTGTGTTTAAATATAAGAAAATCTTTAACTTTAGTGAAACTACCTTCCACTAAATTATTATTATTACTAAAAGTAGTGTTAGGGAAATCAATGGTAATGTCATCATATTGAACCTCAGAAAGTTGTGAGGATTGTGTAGGAGTAGGAACAGATGCATAGGCTTGATGTTGTGAGGTTGGAGTAGGAGCAGATGCGTACGATTGATGTTGTGGGGATGGAGTAGGAGCAGATGAGTATGATTGATGTTGTGGGGTTGGAGTAGGAGCAGATGCGTACGATTGATGTTGTGGGGATGGAGTAGGAGCAGATGCGTAGGATTGATGTTGTGGGGATGGAGTATGAGCAGATGCGTACGATTGATGTTGTGGGGATGGAGTAGGAGCAGATGCGTAGGATTGATGTTGTGGGGATGGAGTAGGAGCAGATACGTAGGATTGATATTGTGGGGATGGTGTAAGAGTATTAATAGGTACTGAATGAATGTACGGATTGTGATATTGGTTTTTCAAAGTGATTGACGATTCTTCTGTTAGTTTTCCAAGTTGCCCATAGAAAATGACTTCGGATATTAATTTTTTCGCAACAACTTGCTGGTGTTTACTTAAATTTTTCAATTGAATACCATAGCCCATTCCTATGACTTCCCATTCATCTGTAGTGGTAAGAAGTTTTTGAGCAGTATCAAACAGTTTCTCTTGTTTTTTTTGTAAGTTTAATCGCGGTTTTCTTGGAGCAGGTTCTTCTTCTGTTTTGTCTAGCTTACTTGGACGTTTTAGGTTGAGTGATTGACTACCAGATGGTTCATCCAATTCCAAACTCTGTGAAACCTGAAATATTAAATTTCTCAATTACTGTTTGTTTCAGATGCCCACATCGGAAACTGAATGGAAGAACACAGCAAAAATGTTTGAAGAAAAATGGAATTTCAGTCACTGTGTTGGAGCAATGGACGGAAAACACGTAGCTATAGAAAAGCCCCCTGGTAGTGGCTCGTGTTTTTTTAATTACAAACAGTTTTTTAGTGTAGTACTTTTTGCCATTGTTAATGCAAATTATGAGTTTATGTATGTACACACTGGCATAAATGGAAGCGTCTCTGATGGTGGTGTAATACAACATACAAAATTTCATGAAAAACTAATGAAAAGCCAGTTAAACCTACCACCAGCTTCAACGTTACCAAATAGTAATACTACAGTGCCCTATGTATTTGTAGGAGACAGTGCATTTTCTCTCAACAGACACGTGATGAAGCCCTATCCATTCAAGAATATAAACCATGAACAAAGAATATTTAATTATAGGTTATCTAGGGCAAGACGGGTAGTAGAAAATGCTTTTGGGATACTGGCAACACGTTTTAGGATATTTCGCCGAAAAATAAGTGTAAATGTTGAGAACGTCGATGCTATTGTTCTAGCATGTTGCGCTTTACACAATTTTTTAAGAACAAAATCAAAAATCTATTTGACAAATTCATGTACAGATTCTGAAAATACAAACGATCGAACTTATCGACCAGGTGGTTGGCGGGCAGAATCATTCGAATTAGTATCACTTGCGCAAAGAAATGAAAAACAGCGCAACGATGAAGGAAACTACGTTAGAAGTCAATTTATGTCGTATTTTAACGGACAAGGCAGTGTTGATTTTCAAGAAGACATGTTACGAGTAATATAAGAGCATTAAAATAGTTTTAATGTTGATGAAATACTTAAGTAAGTACTTATACCTAATATTTAGAAGTAATTCTAATAAATATATATATAATTGTGCCAAGTGATTTTATTCTTGTTTTATTTTAAGTATTACCTCGTCACAGTCCATGGTATCTACTCCCGTGCGAGATGGTTCAGTAGTCTCTTCAATAAAAGTAAAGAGATTATAATACCAAAGAGATGGTTTGTACACATCATCGCTGCCAGATCCTGTTTGTTTTGAAGAATTAACCTAAAAAAGATAACACATTGAAATGAAATACAAATACCTACAAAAAAAAAATTTCAAAACACAATTTTGAATAATCATTACTTAATTAAAAATACGTACCTTTTTTAACTCCCGAAAAAAGGATGTCCGCATATTTTCAAATTTTTTTTTGAAAGCCGGCAGCTCCATGTTGGTTTTGAGTTCCCCAAAAATTTCAAACATTAGTGTGAATGTTTGCTGCCTCATGTCACGGTTAAAATAATGTTTATGATTTTTATCCCACATGTGAGGTCGGTCTTGATAAACTTCTATAATTCGCGTCCAAACTTCGCGTTCGTTGTCGGCCGCCATTTTGATTGTACGCTATGTATACGTGCACTCCGTGTGACAGATACTGACAAACTGACTGAGAAATTGCCCCAATCGCGCTACACACGCAGCGACGGCAGGGACGACTTAGGGATCAAGGATGGTCTCGCGCCCCTGCCGCCCTGCCGCAGGGCCAATCCTCCAAATTGCCCCTGCATGCCTACACACATCACAATTAAGGATGCAATTAAGGGTCATCCCCACTCCTACACCCTAGATTGCCCCTGCGGCAGGTGTGTGAGTAGCGCCCTTTATACTTGCTTTCAATTCGGTAGTAATATTCATTCTCCGTCCGCGTTTAGAACGGAACGCGCGTATTCGTGTGTTTTATTTTAATGTTTTGTGCAAAATTATTCATTTCGCATTAATGAAGTAAAATATAATTTGGGAATTGATGTAAATTAACGTGGTATTGTGAAACGTGTTGTGATCTCATCATGTGAACATTTGATGAGATGAGAAGGAATGAATTGAGTTTGCAAGATGTATGAGTAACCAATGATCGCAGGGCATCCCTGCGGTGCGGGCGGGGGAAGGGAACACCGATCGCTGACGACGCAGCCAACCTCTCTCGTCGTACCTACCAACAACACACTATGACAAGTGAGTACCTACATTCTACATTACATACACCTACGTTAATCTATCTACTTCACTTTTATACATTAGGTTAATGTTTCTTTTTATTTTACAGGCCAATAGGTACCTACTAATGAATATTAATTCATCAGAATTACTTGACAAATACTTAAGTAGGTACCTACTCAGATGATAAAAAAGATAACGTTACTTATCAAAGTTCGCGAAAATATGTTTGTTGTACTTTTCACAGTACCTAAAACATTGTTTTAAAAAATATGCATAAGGACAACCATTATCATTATTTATCACCTACTTACAATTTGAGGAAAAGTTATCATCACTTTTTATCGTTAGATTATGACGATGTACTTATTGTTGCTCAGTTGGTTCTGTGGCTGTCGTTTCTAGGTATTCGGGGATATTCTTTTTACGAGAACTTGTTAAACATTATGACGTCATTATACGATTTTGTTCTATTAACTTACGTACTAACACTTATTTAGAGTACATCATTTTTCTTCTCCGGAGCTCTTAGTATCTTTTAAGAACATTCTTCAGATCATAATATTGTCACCTATTAATACTACTGCATCAGATGAGCCAATGGCCAAACGCTAGCCTATCCAATACTATCCGGCACAAAAAAAGGAAAACATGCTTAGGTTGAGTTAACCCTGTCGAACAAAAACATTTTTCTTAGTAAAATATAAGTTGTAAGATTTCGACCGTAAACAGCAGGTATCAGAGATTTTTTTATGTGATCGTCGTTGGGTTTTGTATTTGGCAAGGCGCAACTCGGGTGACCTCGAGAGGCGGCAGAGCAGAGGGAGCGCGGGGCGCTGGGGAATCCTTCTGGCGCCAGACCGGCATCAGCGTCTGCCCGCTCCCCGCTCCCCCTCCGCTCCGCCCCTCACCTCACTCTCGCACCGGCCAACTCGAAATAGATGCACGGTGATTTACGCCTCGGGCGTATGAGTAAATATGTTGCTTGCCTGCCTGCCTTGGCACGTCCGCCCGCCCCCGCCGCATGCCGATCTTACTCCTATCTCGCATCACCGCACCGCTCACGCTCGATACGACAATGCTATGTACTCGTCAAAAGTACTTATTTTACGTGATAGATACTAAACTTTCGATCAAATACACAGTTCTCGCAGATCCTAATATTGAGGATCTGAGATCTTATTACTGTCTTTTCTATCTAGAATTGGTGAATACCTGTTACGTCATTCCAGTCGTTGCAAAAACACCACCTAGGTATATTATAATATTTCTACTAAAATTTCTGGTTCTTGTTCAAATGAAGCGTTTATCTATCTTTTATTTTTGAATTTTTCTAGAGAATATTATGGTCAAATATTCTTGTAATTCCCTTGTCTCATTATTTTAGTTTTAAAGATTGATCGGGATCTTAATTTTCTTCAACGTTCATCGCTATATGCATGCAGACAAAGCGGTCGAAACAAAAAGCTATGCCGTGCGACCCGTTCAGACGCACAGTACCAGAAACGCAAAATATCTTTTACGCGGATGACCATAATTTCATACGTAAAATACCTGATACGTGGATGACCTGAATTCCATTACGCAAATTACCAGGATTTAAAAATTACGCATAGTACCAGACATGCAAATTACCTTATACGCGGATGACCTGAATTCCATGAAAACTGCTGTTTTGGATGTGGTGTAAAAGGGGTGTTATAACTCATACAGTTAATATTCTTAATTACATTTATGGTTATAACTAGACCCCGTTGTTATCCTCGATGTACTTGACGTCATGAAAAAGTAAGTTGGGGACTAAGTGGCACACTATATATTTTTTTTCAATAATGAAAGTGTTTTTATTTGACGACCTCCGTGGCAGAATGGTATAGCAACCGGAATGTCAAACCGGAGGTTGGAGGTTCGAATCCTGCTTGGGGCATTTGTTTGTATGATGATTACAAACATTTATACTTGAGTCACAAAATAAAAAAGAAAATTACTTTTTGACAAATCTACATGCCAAATCAATCCTTCCGACGATTTACATTTGAGCACTTTGGATGTTTCCTTATATATGACGCTAACTGTTCATACACAGGAAACACTTGATGCTAAGTGAGAGATTAAACACTCCTTAGTAAAAGTAGGTGGTACTGGCCAGTAATTATTCCATTTATGGACTGATGTATTATTGACGTAAGCTTTCACACGAAAACATGTCGGAGGCATTAACAATTACTAAAAACCAATTTGGGAATAATTTATTAATTCACGATGGTTTTCGTTACAATTTTAACGTGCGAAATAAGAATTCCAATAATTGGCGATGTGTAAATAAAAGATCAGAGAACTGTAATGCATCCATAACACTCGATTTGACAAATAAAACCATCTTACGATGTAGTCAACATTTCTGCCAAAGAAACGTTGATAAGTGCAAGGTAATTATTGCCATGAATCAATGCAAACAAGAAGTGTGTGATGATCTAGGCTCTGTATCAATAATCGTAGAGAAAAAATTAGAAGCTCTTGGTAATGATGGAGTCCGTGGTTTGCCTACCGTAAAAGAAGTACAGGATTCCATGTATAGAGCCAGAAAGAAATTTCTGAACAGTGACAAGCTGACTTATCGACGGTTAGAAGACGTTGAGGTTCCTGATGTGTTAGCGAATAAATTTTTGTTATGCAGCGATGGAGACACGGAAAAAATTTTAATATTTTGTTCCCCGACAGCCAGAAAATTTATAAAAATTTTTGGATCAGACATGTATTTCGGTGACGGTACGTTCAAAAGTGCTCCACCCCCTTTCGCACAGTTATATACTATAAACATGGATCTGAATTCTACCGACACTGTCACTCACGTGATTCCAGTGATCTTCGCATTACTGCCTAACAAAAAATATGAAACTTATATGCGGATGTTTGATCTTTTAAAAAATAAATTAAGCCTGACCATGAATGTATTTAAAACAGACTATGAAGCAGCAGCTATCAAAGCCATAAAGACAGTATACCCACAAATTACTGTATCCGGCTGCTATTACCACATGAGCAAAGCTGTGTGGAGAAACGCAAAGAGATTGAATTGTATTGAGACAAAAGATGACCGAAGAATGGTTAGACTAGCGGCAAACTTGCCGTTATTACCAGCAAAATTTATTATACCCTGCTGGCAAAATATATTAGATATATCCCCAACTACGGTGAGTTGTCAAACATTCAAAAAATATTTCGAAAGAGAATGGCTTACACAAGATTTTTTAAACGTGATAAGTGTATCAGAAATACGCCACCGAACAAATAATGCATTAGAGGGATGGAATCACAGAATAAATACAAGAATAATTAAAAATCCGGCACTTTTTGACTTTGTTCACAAAATAAAAAGAGAAAGCAAGAAATGGGACACGACGGTTAAAGACTTTATATGGAAAATTTCAAAAAAAAGTAACCGAAGAAATGCAGATATAGGATTTGATCGGGCATACATTAAAATGTTAAAGAAATTAAGGGCCAAAAAAATAACTGCCTTGAATTTTCTTAAAAAACTAATAATTTTAAAGCTCTTAAAGAGTAAGACAAAGAAGTAAAGAAGCAGAAAAAAATAGTTTTACGTTAAGTTTAAGCATGAAGAATGTGCGAGTAACTATTAATTTCAATAGAATTTTTAAGTAGTCTTTGTTTTTGTGTGTTTTTTTAATGTAAACTACTAATACTTTGTTTAAAGTATAAATAAAACATAAAATGTTGTGAAGATATCAAATGTTTTAATTCGTTTGAAAAATTGTTGAACATCGTAACATAATTTAAAACAAATTAACTAGAAACTAAAAAATATTAACTAGAATGTACTAATTCCAGTACGTAATGTACTTACCTACCTACCATGTGGTAATTTGCGAAACTAAATCTGGTAATATGCGTATCTGGTAATTTGCGAAACTAAATCTGGTAATATGCGTATCTGGTAATTTGCGAAACTAAATCTGGTAATATGCGTATCTGGTAATTTGCGAAACTAAATCTGGTAATATGCGTATCTGGTAATTTGCGAAACTAAATCTGGTAATATGCGTATCTGGTCATCTGCGTGTCTGGTAATTCGCGAAATGTGCATCTGGTCATCCGCGTAAAAGATATTTTGCGTTTCTGGTACTGTGCGTCTGAACGGTGCGACCGGTCCTGCAGGTTCCAGACAGTTTTTACAATTGTACTGAATACATATTATAGCGACGTCGTCGATGAAAGTTCATTCATTAACTTACAAAATAATAAAATCTTATCTTAATTTTTATTAATATTGCATGAAAGATTTGGTGATTTCGAAGTATACTACGTAGGTATTTGTTTAAATAACATACGTAATCTTAGTATCATGGATTAATAAGTATTGATAAGATAGGTAGGTACTTAACTAGTCTTGCCAATCGTTATAATGATAGTAAGTTTATAATTGTACGGACAGACTATTAGAGAAACAGCACTTAGATATTATAATGAAGTTATATAACTTATGAAAAAAAATGACTTCCGATTTTATACTTACCTACTTAGATAAAAGAGCAGAATGCAGTTAGAGTACCAAATGATTAAAGTCATACATCATTTGAAATTTGATTGGGTTTCTAATATTATAACACTCATATATTACAAAACTCAGCTCTTGATGGCCTTGCATAACTAAACCAGCAGCTCCCCGCGGTTTCACCCGCGTAAGTCCCGATCCCGTGGGAATGTCGGTATCAAAAGTAGCCTATAGCCTTCCTCAATAAATGGACTATCCAACACCGAAAGAATTTTTCAAATCGGACCAGTGGTTCCTGAGATTAGCGCGTTCAAACAAACAAACAAAAAAACAAACAAACTCTTCCGCTTTATAATAGTAATAGATAGATAGATAATAGATAGATAGATACTTAGATAAAAGTTAGCTTTATAGGTTTAATTGACAGCATGGTTGTTTTGCATTCAACCATCTTGAATGTTCGCTTCCACCCAGCAGGTGCATTTATATACGACCAGTTAAGATATAAAGGTGAAGACTTTGAAATAGGTAATTCTAATTAAGCAACTTGAATACACACGTATAGTTAAGTTACCTACTATTATTGACTTGCAAATGCATTATGCGCTTTAATGTCTACTATAAAATTGTAATGTGTCGTTAAATCAATAGTTGCATCATATGATATTTGTCAGTCCAGTGGTTCTGTAACACTAAAATCGTGTCGAACACTGCGCCGTATAGAAACGAATAAGATATATAACCAAACCGAGGTCAAATAATGTGAAAGTGACATCGTCTAACTTGAATCACTTACCTATGAGCGGTGTTGGTCTAGTGGTAGATACCCCGGCTTTCATTCTGAGAGTCGTGGGTTCGAATCCAGACCGACCGCGCACCAATGTCTTTTTCTTTAAGAAAAAGGTATGTGCGCTAATAACATCGCTCTTACGGTGAAGGAAAAACATCGTGAGGAAACCAACATGTCCTAGGACTCACCATGGTCCGAAGACATGGAATATTCAGTGTTTTCTATGTATCATATGTATGTATTTACAAAAAAAAAGTATAATATGTAGTATATCCGTTGTCTAGTATCCATAGTACAAGCCTAGTGCTTAGTTTGGGGCTAGATTGCGCTGTGTGTAACGTCGTGCAATATTTATTTATTTATTATTCTTTATGAGGCTAAGACTTTTGACGAGATGAAGTTAAAATAAATAAATGGCCAAAAATCATATTCATGTCCTTTCATTAAACTACATCGACTGTTTGTGCTTTTAACAAGCCCCATAGCTTCATTAGGTGTGTGACGCAATCGAATAGTCTAGCTAATTCATTGGGCATCGCGATCGTCAGGTATAAAGTGATTAATTTATGTAAGTGTATGTCGCAGGGGTCAACCGACAATACAATAGCGAGGTTTATAAACGATCCAAATACAAACTTTATACTACAAAAATGAATGTTGTAGTGTAGGTAAAATTAGATGTACAACCAATTCTATGTTTCCCATAATAAATAATTCCTATTACATGTGTGTGGTTGGACAAATTCTGAGAAATCATTAAACTAAATAAACGTATGTAGGTATAGCTATAACGTATTAATTCTCGCCACCTTTATTTTTTTCTTCGTTCGACCAAGTAAAATTCTCGTTACTCTGACTTAATTATTTAACACAGAAAAACAGACGTAGTTTTTAGATTGTTCTTAGCCAGAAGTATAGTAAACAAAACAACGCCCCTCATTACATTTAAAAATAACTTCGCTAATAGTAGAGGGAATCGAGGAAGATTCTTGGAAACATTGGAATGGTAAATGTGAAAAGAGTCGTTGGGCGAGTGTGTGAGTTAAACTTGCCAGCCGCAGCCGGGCGTTCTTCGTCGGCGGCGGCGCGTGCTTCAGGGTATTCTGGGAATTGCACACCCATTGGACACGCCGCCGCCGGCCGCGCCGGTTCTTATGCGACTACTAATTTATCCGCTTTACGTTCAATCTTATATATAAAATTTCCATGTCACAGTGTTAGTTACCGTACTCCTCCGAAACGGCTTCACCGATCTCCACCAAACTCCACATGCGTATTCAGTAGGTCTGAGAATCGGCTACTATCTATAATTTATAAGGCAAAACAACGTTTGCCGGGTCAGCTAGTATTATTATAGAATGATTATGTAGAATAATGTAGATATAGTGCTTAACTGCTTACCAACTATATCCATTTACCAAATCTGCTTTCTCATTTTCATATGATTAAGCAGATAAGCAATGGGAAATGCATTCTTAAATCGTAATAGTCTTTTAGCAGTGGTCAGTCTTTTATACATTATTTTGTGGTTTACAACTTTAATATTATTGTCAAGGAGACCAAAATTAAGCGGTCAAAAGACAGTTATTTAACGGTGTTTTGTCTTTATGCAATATTTTGTCATATTATTATGCGCAGGTAGTTGCACCTGTAAGCCACGTGGAACAGGCTTGGTAGAGCTATACCTCACCTTTAAAGCAATGCGCATCTGGTGTAAATTATTCCTACGCTTTTCCGTTCTCACTGGCATGTTTCCAAAAATGAAGATCATTTAGTTATTGGACTGAGGAGTAAAGGTTAACAAAAATAAATGTAATGCATTTTTGGATGGTTTCTTACTGACTAAAATGATCAAACACCTGATACGAATATCATCAATTTATTAAAGACAGACTAGGTAGGCAAGGCAGTGAAAGTTTGTACGCTCAGTAATTCGGTTCTTGCGTTACATCTACTAAACAAATATGTGCCTCACTACGCGGATGTGGTGATGTCATTACATTTACCACGGGTGAAGATGAATACATGTTTTTAAAGATCTAGAATTTATTGATCGATTAAATTCACTGAACGGTAACTAATATTCCTACTGTATTTGCAGTGTTAAGAATGTGAATAATATATATAAACCACAAGACAATGAATTTGTCGAACGTCATTGAGGAAAGACTTGCAAACGATGTGAATAGTTGTTTATTTGGTCAAGTGCTACCCGTTCGTCTGACTCACGAATATTATTGTCTGTCATTATGTATATATATGTATATATAATGCTATATTTTGGTCGTTGATATGCCAACGTCGGAATTCGCAGAGAATGACGCCATTCTCTTGATGCTTGGTTTTATAAACTTGTGTAGGTAAACTTGTTTGATTAGGTATTAATTTTAAGTAGATAGTTGGGTACATACATAGAATCTTTACATTGTGAATTAGTTTGATAGGTACAATTGTTTTATCTATACTGATTCTCTCTGATTACCACAGCAAATAAAAGTAACATGCCGCATGTTATCAATAAAATTCTTGTTTAGAAATCCTCTTAAAATTTGGCAAATGATATGTTTTACATACCGCTTTCATTTTCCAAAGGTGTCACAAAATGGATAAATCTTAATAATATTCTTTCAAATTCCAGATAAAAATAGTATCCGATATAAACAAAATTTAGGGAGAGTTAAAAATATCAACTGACATAGAGCGAAAGTGGGTAGATATTGCCAATATTTTGGCAATATACTACACGTTGCCAAAGCAGTGAAACTAATATTTTTGTGTTTCTTTATAACACTGAATTCTGTCTGATACACCCGTAAGGACATGTATGACATTAGGCAAAACAAAAGTCTATACTGTGTTACTTGAGTTGAATTAAGTCTCACTTCAGTGATTGTTAGATAGAGCTAAGATTCGTATTTGAATATAAACTAGGTTCAAAACACAAGTAAATATTAAGAAAATCGGTTGGGTATGTGAGGTGCGGCTCGTCGCGGTCGGTAACTAGCCGACGAAGCGGTCGAGCCAGTCAGTCAGGCGATGACCTGGTTCGGTAGGCGGTAGGAGGGAAGCCCGGCCGCGCAAACAAGCTAGGGAAACGATACGAACTACTTACACTACACTGACGACATTACGAATTCTATCTTTGATTTTATTACCCACGTCACTAAAAGTAAAATCTCTATTTTAATTATATTGGAAGACAAATCAGTTTTATAGCCTCGCATTCTATTGATTAAGTATATTGAAGTGTGAAAATATTTCAAAGTTTTATTCAGTTTATATTAAAGATAGTAAAATATTGTTAACTATTGATATATGTATGTAAGTAGAGATAGGTGCTACCGAAGACTGGTTTCATGGTTTCCCGCCCACGCGACATCATGGCGCCTGGTCGCTCGAACCGATATAATTATTCAATAGCTGCGTTGCCAAATGCTTCAGTGTAGATGAATACAAAATAATCATAAATTCCGGTTATGCTCTCAAGTGAGACCTTTATTAAATCAGAATTCTGCAGATCTCTACCACTTACTTCAATGGGATTTTTTTTATTACGGCAAATAAACCTAAATCAATGAATCTAATCGCAATTATTATTATTAATTTTGACGCTTTGGGGACTACAGTTCCTACATAAATTTACTTACAGGCGAGCTGATACTTTTATTGCTTATAAATAAGTTTAAATGGTGACAACTAAAAAAAACCTATTGGATCAAAATGTTTGGCAATCAACAATAACTAAAGTCGTAACAACTTTGGCCCAAGACAGCTTTCAGGCGCAACATTAGCAAAAGAACTATCAACACTCCCCACATCGAGCCAAGGTCGTAGCGTGACGTCGGCAAATACGCGCGGTTTACACCAAACCAAGCCAGCCAAACAACGCAACAAGTGCCACGCGCCTCCCATATTACACTATTGTAAATTATTTCTATCTATGTCTGCCTTATTATATTGCACAACAGTTAGTATTCATATTAAATTAGCAATTTTAAGCACAAAATATCTTCCGTCTTACACAAGGGAGGACCTCAATTTGGACACTAACTTGCAGACGACGAACGTTCTGTGCTGTGATGCTATCGAGGCCGACAAGTTTCGGTCAAGGCTTATTTAAATCTTCTAGTAAAACCAAGTAGCCACCAAAGTAATTCCTTTCAGTATTTCCTATTTTTTAATCTTGAAGTTGAAAGAAATGGCTGACAAAAAACAATGTTTAGTTTTAAAGCTTATCTTTCGTCTATATCATCTGGATTTAAACGAGACGGACTATACATGCTTAGCAATTTTAAGTTCGCCAACATTAAATATTATTCACATATTATTATATGTTGGTTTAAATATCAAGCGGAGAGCTTATCTGTTTGACCTATAAAATGTCTCTAACCAAGAGTTAATGAGTAAACTCAAACTCAATGTCTTGTTATTTGGTATTCAAAGAAACCTTCGTAAAAGGTCAAGTATTCTATGCAAGCGAGGTTCATCTTATTGGGGGGTAGGGGAATATTGACAGTGTGTCTAATAAATATAAGTAAGTACATTTGATTATTATAAAAAAATCAGTACTATCTCTTCCAGTTTTATGCAATAACACACTCATTGAATGTTCATGACCATTCATCAGATTTCATATCACCGTAGAATACATCGTATCGCGTTTCATATTTTAATCGTTTTTATTCTAAGTCTTATAATAATCATAAGGTCATGAAACTGCGATTTTATCATGGATGACTTAATTCTTTTTTTATTCAGTATCCACTCATTAAGTACAACGTACGAGTATTTAAGTATATCTGCATATTTTGTTTCTATATATCTGTTAACCGCTTCATGCCATCCTCAAATTGGCACTATCACGTGCGTCATCGCCTCCGCACTGCTGATAAACGTCTGCCTACCAATTATCATTGCAAATAATGTGTTTATTTTATACATTCATATCTACTCCGCTGTAAAGTTTCTGTACAAAATATTCACTAGATTAATATTAAAACCATGCTTATTTGCGTCGAGTAGGTAGATAAAATTATGAACTGAGAATTTGATAAAGAGGTCTTACTGATAGTGAGTTCACCCCGATAAGTTAAATATAGGAAAATGCCGAGAGCAAATTTAGAGATACCTACTGTGAATGGAGTCCCAGTTGTTTTTTAATGATTCAACAGTAATAAATAACTTGTAATAATTTATCCTAATAAAACCTGGGATTTTACCTCACTTTTCTTGTAAGTACCTACCTATCTCATGATTTATTTTATCAGCGTGAATTATATCAGATAAGTCGACTTGCAAATTTCAGAGATAACAGACAGGGGACAGAGGCAGTTTCTTTTTCAAATGTTTGGCGACGATAACTAAAATGATAACTAAATACATAACCATTTTTGGAGCAAATCCCACTTTGGCATTATTTATATGCTTTCTTAAATAACCTCTAAAGATCTGATAATTTGCAGAGTAGGTACCTAATATTATGTATACGTCGCATCGCATCGCCTTGATAATGAGTTGTGAAATTATTGCATTGACTGTGGAAGAAATTATGTAAGATTATTATATAAGTATAGATAATCCGTACGAAAGGCTTTTACTAGATTTCGTGAGGGAATGTTATTGTGTATGTTTGTGTGGGTATGCGTCAACTAGTAGGGAGGGACCAAACAGCTGAACCGATTTCGATGAGTAATACGTCGTCATTGGATACAACATCATTATATCAATCATATCGAAAGCATCATCAGCATCCATGATTGCAAATGAAAACATAATTAAGTATACCATACTGAAACATATTTAACTTTAATTAAAATCTAAAAATTTAATATTATAAATCGGACTCCTAGATAAGTAATGTAGGTTGGTAACTAAAACTTGATATGAAACTATTTTACCAAATTAATCGCGGTTTTTTTGTGGGAACCGGTTCCGGCAACTTTATTTTCTGGCAAAAATAATTTTACTCGACAAAAATAACAATTCTTACGATGCTAATACTAGCGCTAAGGTATTGCTCCTGCTTGAGCATACACCAAACACTAGCTTTTGGGACTCGATCTGTCTATAACTGTCTATCCCAGGCGGCGCTCTACTGCGCACCTGACGGTCTCCGATACCGAAAGGTGGGTAAGCAGGAACGCTATATCATAAGCATTAAAGATTGTGGAGGGGTTGTTTAAGCATACAGGTGGATAGCACGGTTGCTGTGCTGACTGACGGACGGTGGCATACTCGTTCTATTCGAGCGCAACCGTTACGAAATCAACGCGCGCTGCTTGAAAATTACTAAATTGTACCTACAATACCTATAGTAATTTTCATACTGCGTCGAAGTAATGTCCTTCCGAACAGAATTACTTACTTGGAATTATTGAAAGGAAGTTCTTCTGTTACCAACAGTGTTAATCAATATGCGAATAATGATTTTATTTCATTATAGATAGATTGTAAACAATACTATTACCACATTAATCGTCGATATATCGACAACTTTCCATTGACAGGGCATCAAATCAATGGTACGCTGCCTCTACAGTTTATTATATCAATAGTATGGTAAAATGAAAGCAACAATTTCATTAGTTTCAATTAAGCTTTTTTAGCAACAGAATTCCATAATCAGCTAGGTAATAGCTATCATCTCTTTTTTACTCATCTACTATATAAAAATAAGTCGGGTTTTCCTTCCTGACGCTATAACTCCAGAACGCACGAACCGATTTCCACGGTTTTGCATTCGTTGGAAAGGTCTCGGGCTCCGTGAGGTTTATAGCAAAAAAAATTCAGGAAAAATTTAAAAAGAAAAGCTGGAAAATCAAAATCAAACTTAGCGATGACGTATGACGATGACGTATTATTTAACGAGCAGGACAACGTCTGCGGGGTCAGCTAGTTATTTATATTGTAGTGTGTATTCTATACAGCAAAATACCAATATTGACAATACATGGCATTATGGGTAAGTACTTATTTCTCCATTTTGTTGATATTTTTACTGCTGTTTGTTTCTCGTAAAATGGTTTTAACTTGTTAAAGTATTTACGGATTTCTGACGAAACTCCTATTCCTCCCATCTGCAGATTGCCCTGATTCAGGTTAAATATTATTGTCTTTCGATTAGATGCCATTGGATGGAACCAACGGCTTCAAATAGAAGAATAGTATTATACCTACATAACATACACGTAGGTATGCTTTAAATTCTCGTCCTTGACTTTAAATGCGTTTGGATTTTAGATTAAGATTATTAAACTAGAAAAAAATATACTCACCTAGGTACATATTTGTTTTTCTTTGAGTATTTTCTAAGTACTTAGATAAATCTTCGATTACTTATTATGTAGATTTTTTTTAAAGATGATACTTTAATCGTTAAGACTCAGGTTAAAGTCCGTGCATATTATGTAGATGCCTACATAATATAAATATAGATTACGAAGAATAACCGATCCGGTTGCGGTGAAGGAGGGAGATAGATAAAACGCGACATGAATCACTACTTACAGAGGCGCAGAGTCAGTGCGGTGCGCGGGTACGAGGCGCGGGGAGACTACCAAACGGAACGAACAAACCGTCGACGACATTATAAACAGTTGAACAGTCATCCGCGCGGCGGCACCTTGCGTTGTTCCTCACAACAAATCAAACATTCACGATACAATACCTACACTTATTAGGTATTTTACTTTTATGATATCAGTGTAGATAACACCATTATCGTGTACGTCGTGGAGTGGCTATAATTTTTGCAAAAGAAAGTGTCGCGTTTACTAATCAAAGCGCACAAGTGAGACGGACGAGTGACGACAATACAGGTGTGTTTGTGTGTGTGCATAGTGGTGTGGATCGTCGCGCAATTATTAACGATGATTCACTTGTGCTCTGGTGAAATGCAGCCTATCGGACTTGTTGACGATACTTCTGAGGGCATCGATAAATGATAGGAAGACCGTGTTTACTATGATGGTGGATTGACTTGATTGAAATCCCCGGTATGTACCTCCTTACCTACAAACCGAATGCGTTTATCTTTTTTATCTATGAATAACTTAAGTAAGTAACTAAGTAGATATTCTTAGTATGTATGTAGTGTAGGTAAATCTTTATAACATTTCATTCGATTGGTTACCTATGCTGAATCATTGTTGCCGTCATTCATTTCTATAGTTTGTAAATAATCTACGGGATTCGCGTAGTTGTCAATATATTTAAATAAACCTTGTAGAAGTTTTCTAATATGTAAAAGTAGGTAAGTAAATAATGTTATTTTGACAGGAATTATTAGTACCTAGATATGGTAGGTACCTGCCTAGGTGTCCATTATTTCACGTTGGTGAACCGAAAGCGTTTGGTCCCACAATGTCCAAAAAACATTGGGGGACCAAAACAATCAGCTAAATAAACAACAATATGTCGCGGCTATAGCTATTGTTATTTTGGCAAATTCTACCATTACTAGCAATAATCCAACTCGTCGTCTTAAATGCCTCCTTGGTCTTTCATTTATGTAACACTGTAACTCCTAACCTATATTTTACGTAGTTGTTGTGTAGGTACTCATGTGCTGTGTATCAACATTTTCTAAATGTCAATATAGTGTGGATATGATAGGGATAGGTGGCAAGCACGCAACAGTAGTTGGCGGCGTGCTGGCGGCCAAACAGGCGTCGCTCGTCGCCACGGCCGCCTGGCTTGGCGCCAGGCCGGCGGGCGGCTGCTCGCGACGGGATTCCTTTGTCTCATTACAACACCGCATTTGAACCTAGAGGACCTGTGCTTCAATTTCATTGAATTAATATACGCGACTGGGATCGTGCTCGTGGACTAAACGAGTGGGGTTGGAGATACGGCTATTTTAAATTCATTATTTACATAAATCAACCTTTTAAAGCTATCCTGGTTATCGTAACCGTATTTCTAGCAATTTTGACTTAAGTGAGCCAAAAACCGTTTAGTCTCTAAGTACCTAAACCGCAGTGTGTCAATTTCGCTTTGTGCCTAGACCTAACGAGAAATGGGCATATTGATGTATAGACTTATTGCGTATTAGTTCATGAGCGAAGTAGGTAAATTGAGGTTTAGTCATAGTGCGCATTAGCTCTAAAGCGAAGTAAATGTTTAGTTATATGGCGATTGGCGAGTTAGGTCTAAAGTTTAGACCTAACTCGCCATATAACTATATAAACTCGTTTAGACTCTAAACCGAATCAGGCAAATTGGGATTTAGTTTGTAAGCTAGGTAGGCAAATTTAGTGGGCTCTCTTAATCGGTAGTATCCAACACGAAATCTGCCAAAATACATAATCTGTGAAAATTTTAACTAGCTATCACGGTTCATGAGATACAGCCTGATAACAGTGGCAACAGACGGACGGACAGACAGCGAAGTCTCAGTCAGTAATAGGCCGGGACCCTAATACTAAGACTTCGCTGTCTTTTTTTTACCCTTTGGGTATGAAACTCAAAAATACATTTGAAAATTCGAACATGCTGGAAGGAATATCGACTTAGTCGTATCGCTAAATGGGCACTACGAGAAGTAGACCTATTGCAACATAGTCGTACCGCTAAATAGGCACTACAAGAAGTAGACCTATTGCGACTTAGACCAAACGCTGATTTTAAATGACAGTATGGCACAACGCGAAATTGACAGGCTGCGTTTTAGGTACTTAGAGACTAAACGCCAAAAACATACACAAAAAAAAACGCAACTCTAATCGTAGGTTTATACACTTTTCAAAAAGCAGACAGAAAAATAAACAACACTTTTGAGCCATTTTAGTTTCCGATTTTTAAGAATGGTCAGAGTAAATCCAAAAATCGTTATTGTTATATTTATAATCCTAAATATTTTTGAACAGGCTTTGAAATCAATAGACAGATCTTGTCAGTAAAACATTAATATCCATTATATTATTTGCATGTTCGTTTTTATAATAAGCTGTGGTGGGTTGCCTGTCTCTGATTCTCAGAAATGTAACGCCTTCTCGGAACCAACTAACATCGCCGTCATTCGCCGTCCACGAACGTTAAGTGAGCGCAATCCGAGGTCGCTCCGTTCGCCCATATCTTGACTATAGGTACTACATTACATAGCACCACATACTGCATTGTATAGCTATTTCCTAATAATGGATAACATGTTTAAATATCAACAATCGTTCCAATATTAATCGGTACGATAATAAATAGACAACTTTATGTTCTGTTTAAAAGAGAAACAAAAAACAATAAAACGCGTAAAATCTGAGTAGGTGGTATTCATTAGAATGGACCTGCCTTTAATAAGAACTGTGTGATGGGACGGAAATGGCAGCGGGCAACTGGGGATATCCTCGTCTCTTGTGACGTCATCATGATGTCACGAAATAACACACCAATAGAATTGGCTTAGCAGCACATGCGCGTTGCGTCAACTCTCACGGCAACGCAACGCGGTCATTACGAGTATAACATTGTGCAAACTGATACGATTTGTCTGAGTAGATTGGCATTTTTTATTATAAGTATATATTTGTTTTTTTTTTTTACATAAGTGTTTGTTTGACGTAAATTAATTATTACAAAGACTTAAATACATGCCTATGGACTTGATTTAAAAATAAAATGGCACATTTCCAGATGTTTCAAAATAACTTTTAAACTGTTTCACAGTTGACCGTCATACTTAATCAAGATTATACATATTTATCAACGATATTCATTATAATTTGTTTATTTTCAGGTACTAAGCTCGTGGGAACGATGCCGCTAACACAGGAAAAGCGTTTAGACAGCAATTTTGCCAACAACAATGACCACAGTTACTTACATAAGAAGTTCAAAAAAATGGCAACGAGCATTTCTGTATTTCCTTCAAATATATCTATAACCGGGGAAATCAGACAAAAAGAAACAAATGTAGCTCCAAGTACTTGTGGCATTTCGATTTCCAATGGTAGCATTGCTGCAGCTCACCCAGAGATTGAGAAAATTAAAGAAGATAGACAAAATGTGGATAAGGAAATAGAGAAAAATGTACAAACTAGTTTAAATGAAGAATATAATAGAATAAGTAATGTAAATAGGATTGTTCAAGTATCTGGTCAGACCAGTTCTACTGATGAATTTTCGAATAAGACTGAAAATCTTGAAAATGATTTTATCAGAGAACCCTACAACGGGAATGTAGGCGGGCGTTATATTTGCCCATATTGTAAATTATCTTGTGCCAAGCCTTCAGTACTTCAAAAACATATCAGAGCTCATACAAATGAGAGACCCTATCCATGTGTTCCTTGTGGATTTGCTTTTAAAACGAAATCTAACTTGTATAAACATCGGAGATCGAGAACCCACGCTCTTCGGCTACAAGGCGCTGACGTTTCTACAACGTTGCATGAAGAAGACTTGTCTGGTGGCTCCGAAAGCGATACTTCTAACCCACCGGCTACAGTATCAGAAGCAGGTTCTGATTCTTCGATTTTACGCCTCGAGAGCTATGAGTCCAACAGGTTTTCACCAGAATCGTCAGAATCTATGACAGATAGCGCTATGCCATCGGTAGCTAGTTTATCTTTAAATTCAATAGATAACAGTAAGTTGAAAACATTATACAAGCCCAAGTTTAGAGCGGCATTTTATCAAGATATGGACGAAAAAGATAAGTTAAAGAAATCAATTTCGCCAAACGCTGATTTTCTAACTGAACATATCTCTAAAATTATATCAGACAATGAGGCCATAGTTGACGTGATTGATACACCTTTACAAAAAAAATACGGTAAAATTAAACAAATTGCGGAGAGTAAACAACTTATGAATGAATCCGACGCGAAAACGGATTTGTCACCGCTTAATTTATCGAAATACAATTATGAAGCTGAACATAATTTCCGTAAAAGATCTCATTCAGAAAGTTTTTCACTAAATGAACATCACAAACATCCTTTAAACCCGGAAGGATCCATCATCAAGGACTTACTTCTTAAAAGTAAACTTAACGGTCTGGGACCTGTTACAGCAGAATTATTGGAAGGCTCGCTCTTCGTTTGTCCCTTGTGCCAGATTATATTCAGAAGTGCAGATAACTTAGAAACACACAGAATGTACTACTGTAAAGGCAATATCAACAACAAGGTTAACGTAAATCAAAACGAATTGAAAGTTATGAGACCTGAAAATATTTTTGTTAGGAGTAATTCTATTAACGTTAGACTACCAGAAACGCCGCCGAGCACGTTTATGAAATCAAATATTTCAAATAAATCGCCGCCTTTAAGAATGAAACCAGAAAATCTGGTAATAATGAAGCAAGAATCCAATGATATAATAGCTCCCTTACCGTCACCCGGACCTTTGTTAGGAAATACTAGACTTGTTGATACAAGGACGTCATCCGAGTACAATCGACAAAAAGAAAATATGAAAATGAAACCAGTTCCCAGCCCAAAACGAAGAATAGAAAGTAGATCTGATGCGTATAGTCCGAGACTGGTGGAAAACGTATCCCCAAGATCTACTGATATTTACAGCCATTCAAAATTAAGATGTATAGAAGGCAGTTCAGCATCAATTCGATCTATTGAGGAAATGGCGCAGCATATGAGACATAATACAACATCTTTACAAATGTTTGGGGGTGAAGTTAAAATCGTAGATCATTCTGGGACCACGACTACTCTACGCATTGAGCCTAGTAAAAATCAACTATCTCCGATTTTAATTCATCAAAGTCTTTCTCCATCAAAACTCGTTAATGACCCTGAAGCCAGCAGCGTAGTAGTTCGATCAGGTCTGCACTCAGGAGGAACTATTGTGCATAATCCACCCACTCCTAAAGAGTCGATTGGGACGCCACAGCCTCAGACACCGAGGATTTCTATATGTTCTACAGCAAGTTCCAATCATCCGAATATTCACGACAGATCACATTTTCAATTCCCACCTTTGAGTGCGATCACGGCCTTCAATCCTTTGACTTTACCGCCACTGAGTCCGTCAGCATCTCCTAGCGGTCCCACTACTATAATGCACGGTGGAAAATTAATTCCTCATGTCCCTGGTATACCTGGACCAAACACACCGGGCTTGTATGTAAGTCATTCGAATGTTGTCACGAAAAACATGATGCACAGTGACATGCCAAAAAGTGCTCTTATAAAATCAACTAGAGAAGATGTTCACAATTCTACAGTATCTGTAAACTTTCAACACCATAAAGGAACCAAGTACGAAACGCAACAATTGCGTAATACGAGAAGTCCGAATGTAAGACTAACATCTAGTGAGCAAGAAAAATATGTTCATAACCAAGAAAAAGTACATTCTGACACGCATCAGTACCTTTCTCCAGTGCCAATAATTAAAATAAAAAATGTTGATGAACCCGTTATTCCTAAAATGTCTATACAATCGATTTCAAAACAAATATCTAGGCCAGAAGGAGCCTTTAAAAGAACCATTGAAGGGTTACCGCGAACTCCTATTTTGAAAGAGAATATCATTTATCCCGTAAATAAAACAAAACACAAAGAAAAAAGTACTCTATTGTTAAAGCAGGTAGAAATTAAATCCGAAAAAGAAACACGTAATTTCAATTTCGAAAATCTGATAACTAAAGCTGAAATTTATAATAATCAGGTAATAAGTTCACCTGAAGTTCAGAAAAATATGAATGTACAAGACACTGCAACTTCCGTTCAAAATGAAAGATCAGAAACATTGTACTTTCAAAAAAGTAATTCTATGAAACAAAGCAACGAAGACAGAAAACCTAAATTTCTGAGGCCTTCTACATTGCCGCTCAAGCCGGGAACTTTTACACCGAAGAAGCATCACGGTATTACACCCAATGCTAACACAATGCCGTTAGTGTCACCAGAAACGCCACGACCTGCTAAAGCTTACGGTCAACTGTATTTGAACGGCAACGCGTATACATATTTAGGTCTGAAATGTTCGACCAAAGTATTTTATTGCACAATCAATCGTCCGCAGCCAACTTACGTTCCAAATCAACATTTTCTGTCTATGTACAGTAATTGGCAGGTAATTATTTGTAAATGATATTACAAATATTTATTGTCTGGTGTTTGGGGTTGAATACTGAGAAAATACGTATTTTGTTTACAGTTATTATCGGAATTGACGCCAGACCCACTGGGGCTTTCGGCATCATCTGCTATGTCTTTATATGACTCACGTCATCGACCGCAGAGCGTTGCCGTGGCAGAAATGAAACAGGATCTCATTTTGACTCATTCATCGCAATGGAATAAAATATCGACAGACAATAAACAGGTTTGTATTGTTAACGTTTCATTCTTTCTTCTTTACTATTTATGCAACAGAAAATTCAGTGTGTCATTTACTTTCGCAGATGATACAAGCAACTGATTTAAAGAAACTAGAAGAAACAAAGTCACAGACTTCGGATGTAACGACTCCTAAGAAGGAGTTAGCAGGTGGTTTTGAAAGCAACGAAGAGTACACTTACGTCCGCGGTCGAGGTCGGGGACGCTATGTTTGTTCAGAGTGTGGTATACGCTGTAAAAAACCATCCATGCTGAAGAAACACATTCGAACACACACAGACGTGCGTCCATATACTTGCATCCACTGTGCATTCAGGTACGTACCTAATCATGACACAATAACTTCTTGACTTTTCTTGAATAAAGGATTCGCCCTTATGATGTATGTATGTATGTATGTAGGAAACTACAACACACATTTTATCTTTCCAGTTTTAAAACAAAGGGTAATTTAACGAAACATATGAAGAGTAAAGCGCATTACAAGAAGTGCTGTGAATTGGGAATAAATCCAAACGAAGGCAATGACTGTGATGGCGGTGAAATGGCTCAATGTTCCGGCGAGACTGATGATGAAACGGAGTCCGACGGAGACGAGGGCAACGAAGGGGAAACAGAATCCAGTGGTTAGTATATTTTTTACATTGAACGCACGCCTATCTCGAATAAAAATATAATTTCTTACGAATCATAATTAGTTTCCTGTAACGGCAAATGGAACGATACGTTTTTACATTACTAGTTCTATAGAAAGTTTATTGGCGCGTGTATTTTTCACGGTTCGTGAATGATCACTTATGCACGCTTTATAAAAAGCATTCCATGAAATTACTAGGAAACCCTCCGTCCCTGACCATTATTAAAAAAATACAATACATTAGTAAATTACAATAAAATACTAGTGAACTAATAATAATTAAAAATAACGGAACTTGGCTTGTGACAAGTATTAAATCACATCATTAAAATAAGTTACAAAACTGAATGTTGTAGAGAAGGTTAGGTTTTGGCTCATTGTATATTGTTGGTTGTTTCACAGATACGGAAGCTTGCAAATCCAGATTGCCAGAACACGAAGCGGCACATTGTTTGTTGTCATTGGGGAGTAGCAGACCATCAACATCGGCCACACCTGGTTTGATAACCAGTGCCCGACCTACTACTTACCCCTATACTCCTATCGGTCATGAAAACTGTGTCACTGAGGTTCCCGAGAGGTTGACCCTTTCAAGAAGCGTTTCGATGGAATCGAGATTAGACAACGACAACGAACCGATGGACTTGAGTAAGACAGATCTTAAACCATCAACACCGACTATGGCAGAAATTCCAACTGCTAGAGAATCCAGTGTTCTAGCTTCCTTAGCATCTAACACCGCGAAGCTTCCACAACAACATAGTCAATGGTCAAATGGAGAACCGATGTTACATACATACCTAACAGAAAGGGCTCTCCAAGATACAAAAATAAAACAAAGCCAGTTAACAAGTGTTGTTAGTAAATTAAGAAAAGTTGAATTAGAATCGTCAAACTTTCCTGAAAATTACAAGAGAGAAGAAAGAGAAGAGACGCATAAAACGGTTGTGTCTACTAGCCCAGTTTCGGTTCTCTCACCCCAGGTTGAAACGAAAGTCACTATTAGCAATGAAAATGATTTATCGGTGGCGAAATGCGAAAGTGTGCCGTCATCTAATACAATATCTAATTCAGAAACAAAACGAAATAATCCTCAGAACAGCAACACTGAAAATGCTAAACACGTAGTTTCAGAGTACTTGAAACAGGCCAGAATTAATCAGATTAAAAATCAACAAGAAGATAAAGTACAAAATCCGATCGATAATGTTGATGACGTAAAAAAACATATTGAAGAAAACACAAAAGTAGAAGATAATTCAGAATCGGAATCAATGCAGTTAAATTCATTGGAACATGAACCTGTGGCCAGAAAAGTTGTGATTGGCGTCGGTGGTGTAGCATTTAAAGTTACGAAAAGTAAAGACTTTGAGAACACTTCTTACACACCAGGCCGACTTATGGAAGATGGTAGAAGAGTATGTGACTTCTGTAACAAATCCTTTACAAAGCCCTCGCAGTTGAAGCTTCATTTAAATATTCATTATATGGAGAGACCATTCAGGTGTAGCGTTTGTGCTGTAAGCTTTAGAACTCGGGGACATTTACAGAAACATGAGCGTTCTGGATCTCATCATAATAAGGTTTCTATGACATCAACATTCGGCGCTGCTACTTCGTTCAATCCTCGACCTTTCCGATGCTCAGATTGTAACATCGCATTTAGAATACATGGTCATTTAGCCAAACATCTGAGGAGTAAAATGCACGTGATGCGACTAGAATGCCTGTTCAAGTTGCCATTCGGAACGTTCACTGAAATAGAACGCGCCGGAGTTAGTCTTACAGACATAGATACGACTGATTGTGCAAGTTCACTGGCTAGTTTGCAATCACTGGCGAGGAAACTGCACGAGAAAGATCCTACTAAGCTTGAATATAGGGAGCCGAGCGGGTCGATAGGTCTCGGTTTATCTGCTGGTAGAGACTGTTCAGACGACGCGGACGATGAAGGCATGAGTTGCGAAAATATGTGTGACAGTGAGAGAGATAGTGAAGTGAACACTGGTGATGACATTCACTGTCAGGATTCTGACACAAGAGTTAATTGTAGTGCCACAGATAATTAGTGCCAAAATTATATTAGGTAGATTGTAACGTGCAATTTTTGTTTTCGTTTTTAATTTTAAAGATGTAATTATTTGTACTGGGTCAACTCAGAAAATTGTAAACACAATGATGCGCTTTAAATACATTATGTATAAGTGTGTATATAGTTAGACTTATGTTGTAAATATTCGACGCTAGTTAAAAACTTTGTTAATCTTTGCATTCTTTATTAAGCTTGATGACACAATGTCGTTTTTAACTCTCTTGGGAAATATTGAAATTTTAACGTTTAAAACTTAGTTCAGGAGCTGTTTGCTTCCAATAAGATTACTACTGAATTCTTCCAAAACATTTTGTGGTCCATATTCTATTTTAACAATGCTTGAAATATCATTGATACATATTACGAATAGTAGTGAAGTATCTTGTATAAACCAATTTGTATATATTTTTATAAAATATATACTTTATATACTTACTCTAACATATTTAGGTACATTATGTGATGTCTACTTCCAAGTTTTGTAATATATAACATGAATGTAATTGGCATATCAACATCCAGAAATTTAAATAAGTTAAGTATATGAAGGGTCTTCCATATCAAAACAAATAGTACTTGTGCTAGAACTGTATTTGTAAAACTTTTTACTCTTCATTTGTAAATAACAAGTTATACTTGTGACTCCATTACACGAATCATCTCAGAAGCCAATGGCGGTCGTAGAAATTTCCATTTTTCATACAAATCTCATATCAAAGTAAAACAAATTGTGGTGTTTTTCCACCTTGCTAGAGGGTTTTTCGGTTTTAAATGGTTTTTTTTTCCAAAATACTGGATACGAAATTACAATTAGTTTAGAAAATTGTAAGTTCGTTTTAGTTAAGACTTATACAGATACAGCAAGCGAGAGTGAACGAAGGCTGAGGCGCAACAGCTCACGCGCGCCCACTGTGTCTGTGCGTGAGCGAAAGCACCTTAGCCGTCGTTCGCTCGCTGTATCTGTACAAGTCAGTTAGTTCAAATTAGTGAATATTTCGGAAAGTACGTGTGCAGCATTTTAAACTAAATAACCCTTATAATAAGGTTCAAAAATCACATTTTGTTGTTTTTTTTTGGATGGTATCTTTGATGACAAAAAGTCAGCCCTCTCCGGTTTCTTAAATTATACAAGTTACTATATATATACTAGCTAACGATAACGTTCCATAGTTATATACTTTATGTATCTTTTACTATTATAATAGTAAAATAACTTGCTAGAAAGTAATTTATATAATGTTTTTGAGAATGTGTATATATCTTTTTGTACTGTTTATTTGTAAAAATATAAGTATACCTAATATGTACCTATCATTTTAGCTAATCATATCAGGTGAATGAATATTGAAAACAAAAAAATATCAGACTTATGTCATGCATGGCACAACACTGCATTGTTATTCTTACTGAACCATGTAATTGAATTTGCTATTAATGGTATAAGTTTGCATTGTGCCTATTTTTAAAAAATGGAGACATCATACTTTGTTATGGATGTTAACCAAATTAATTTGCTTCATTCCATAACGGAGCCTTTTGTAACAAAATTCCAACACGTCTTTTGTAAAGTATAAATAGGCTTTTCATTTCTTTGAATGGTAATTAAAATTGAGTGTCAAGATATATTTAACTTAATTCGTTAATATTGTACCCCAACTGAATTATTTAAGTAACTATTAGTCTTAAAGCGACATGTAAAATTAAAGCTATTAGAGTTAATTTTTTCTGATGTTACTATTATTATGAAAAGGGATAAAATTTACAAAATTGTTGCAAAAACTATGTAATGAATGAGTTACATGATTAAATACATTGAGTTATTTATTTACTTATTTTTTTTATAACTATAGATACCCACAGATAGGTAAACAGGGCAAAGGCACAAATTTTGATGTATGTACCTATGTAAGGTGGTACCTACATCAACCTAACTACACCTGCCTAACTAATACTAATTAACTTACTACTATTTAATTAAAAACAACTTGGTAATTCACTAGACATTTATTTAAAAAATATAATGTTACCAAGTAACTTATACTTAAATCCTTATAATTTACATATTTTACTTTCTTTCTTCATCCTCCATTAACGGGCATCAAAGACAACCACTGAAATATTGTTCAGGAATTACTGCAGCATGGGAATTGATATCAAAATGTTATGCTAAAATATTACCATGGCTGTTATACCATGCAGTCAGGTGATGTGATTAACACATTCATGCATGAAAATCAATATCATGACAAGCAGATAAAATAATAACAGTTTTTGTGCTTAATTAAGCTGGTAATAATATACATAAACATTAAACATACAGGCATTAACTATCTGCAAAGTTGTCCCAAGCTCTGTTAAAAAAGAAAGGTTAGTTGAGATGGTTACAACAACTATAATTATTTTTATTTGTTGTTACCATTTCTGATACTCGGGACTATGGAGCACTCAGACTTTTGGAAGGCGTGCGTGGGGCCGAAGCCAACACGTAGAGGCCGTTTTAGTAACATTTTAATTTTAAAATTTGTGATGGACACCAAACCGGCGGTTATCCCTATCTGGCACTATAAAATGCAGCTAAGGACAACCCCCAGGTCAGATAGGACTATTGTGTAAACTACATAATTATTTTTATCATTACTGAGAGGTATGAGTTAGATTTGAATGTTTTTGAAAAGGCAGGAATAAAATTAAGACTCAAGTGAAGTAAGGTATTTCGTACGGAAAGATAAATGTTGTAAATAAATTAATATCATGAAATATATTTGTTATACATAGGTCACAGTAAATAAAATAGAACTTACTTACCTACTGTGTGCATGCAGTTCCAGGTATATGTTAAATGTGAGTCATACACAAGTAATGAATAAAATGTTTAAACAAAAATTAATTTAATTAGTAATAAAAATAAATTCATTAATTTTGATTTTTTTTTAAACAACATAATGTTAGATATTGTCCTGTTCTTTTGTAATCAGATTTAAACCTGATTACAAAAGCACAATATTTAAGCTTGCTGCTAAAACTATATTTATAGACCAATTTCTGATCAAAGTCTAGAATATGGATTATTTCAAATGTCAATTTAGCAAACTTGAACTAAAAATCTGCCAAGTTCCTTTAAGTAAATGTCTGTCACATTCTGGGTACTTAGACAGCAGGGCAAAGGCAGTGTGTTATAAAAGGGTTAAAATGTTAAATCACACCCCAGTTACATAGACATGCAAGGGTTAGGTATAAAGCCTTAATAAATGATTGAAAAGGATACATCTTTTTGTTCTCTTCTTGTACATGATTCTGTAACCACATTCTCGACATCTTATGGGATCTCTGGGCTTGATTTCATTCTCTCGGTGGCATTCTGGAATATATAAGATGTTTTTTTTTAAATATTATGGTTATTGGAGATATTTGTGCAAATGTCCTCACTACACGAGATGCTGAAGCTAATGCAAAGAGACTTAGGAGCAGAAAAGAAGACTGGGCTCTTGAGAGAGATGCAATTGGAAATATTGCTCAATTGATGATGATTATGGTTATTGGGTGAAAACAGCTTGGTAGAAGAATTTAGCCCATTGACAATGATGAAAGGCACATGGGAAACACTTTTTTTCATTAGGTAGGTTACCTATCGTGTTTAAATGCTTTACAAAAAGGTTTAACAGCCATTGATCACAATCCTGACCAAAACGGTCTATCTAGCTAGATTGTCTTGGCAGCTTTCTTTAGTAGACTTCAACATTATCAAAATGTCCATCTCTTGAGTTTACACTTCTCAGGTGCCCAATTCTATTAGTCTACAGTAGCTACTCATAGTAAGAAACAACATTGTAAAGTAACTTAGGTTATGTTGGTAAGTGTGTGGTATTTTTTTGGTAACAAGGCACAAACAACTCACCTCCACAGACGTAAATCATAGGTATTTTCGTCACAGACTGTTCTTTACCACTGGTATCGGCCATGATTTATCTTCGAAGTACTACCAGATTCAAGTATATTCAGTTATTGGCTGTAAAACAGTAAGAAAATTGTGTATACTACTTGAAAGAATATATGAAAAAACGTAACCGCTTAACTTGCAGTCGGATAATAAAACAAAGAACATATCAATGAATTATTAGAGCTTTTACTGTGTTATAATAAATAACATACCTTTTTAATTATGTTGACTCCACAGACCACTAGTTGACTTGAGTTGATTTTGAATTCCAGAGGAATATTTATTTTTAAAGATCAATCTAAAACAACACCTGTGAACAAAACGAACGCCGCAATCCGCAATACATAATGAGTGTTGTAGTTTATCAAAATGAAAAAAGGTCTTTAAAGTTTGCAAGTACTAATAGAATTTAAGATGAAAAATGGTATTAAAATGAAAGAACCCTTTTACTAGTAAACTATGAAGATTGCTTTTTACATTTATAATAAATAAAAAGTCTACAAAATGATTAGCAATATCTTACAAAAATGTAAAAACAAACTAACAAAATAAAATAATTGTCTAAAAAAGTTATTGACTTGGTAATAAACTGGTGAAATGGCAACATAACTTATTATTTTTTTGACAGTGACGGTAATCTTTCAAAAAGCTTTTTTTGTCAGTGTCTGTATATTTTTTCAAATAATGGCTTTCCAATAGTTTGAATATAGCCGGTGTCAGTCTACAAACGTGGAAAATAAATCGTAAGGTAGTTTGGCGGGAACGCGGAGACAACATTTCGGCATTTTCATTGAACTATGTTGTAAGCTGGGTTAAATTGTGTAATTTTTTTGGTGAAATCTTATTCGATTTAGTTCCGTGACACATTCACGGAACTCTACACAAGTGTAGTGAAAATAAAATTGAGTGTTAAACATGGACTTTCTCTCGTTCCCTATAAAGCTCCTTGAAGGTTGTTGCCACCGCTTTACCATCTTGATACTGGCAAGATGTACGACGTCAAAACTACTAGGAAACTTGAAATATTTTGAACTTGAACAAATACAAGAACTTGACCCTGGCTGTTCCATATTGGCTATATCGGTCTCAGACCGACATTTATTAAAAAAACCATGAGTCTTAACACTGTCAATGTCAAAAGTCAAAAGATGTTTTGAGATTTTGTTTTGGTTTTCGCATTATTTTTTATTTTTATTCTAATTATTCTCATGCAATTATTTAAAGAAAACCCTTTTGCAACACCTCACCTAATTGTTAAATGCGCGCTTTATTTTATTACTAAATATCTACATATTTCTTGAATAAGTTTCCAGTAGATATATCAAAGACTTGAAAATATGAATAGAAATAGGAACAATTTTCTAGAAAACTTTGATCCAGAAACCTCAGCACGTGAAAAACGCAAGCTAAAACGTAAAAGTTATTTTATTGGGTATGTACCTACATAAAACATCTTTACAGAATTATTTCAGAATTCAATATTCTGTAGTTCAGATATACTAATATGTTTAAAACATCTAATTCCCCTAAATATTTCCTTGTACTTAAACAGGAAGAAGACGAAGAACCTTTACAATGAAAAAGGTGAAATAGCAGTTTCTGGGAAAGATATTTGTGACTGTTTGGATGAGTCATGTCCTGGTTGTCATTTCCCCTGTACTAAATGTGGTTCCAATAAGTGTGGTCATGAATGCAGGTGAGTGCACATTTTTTTTCCCTGCAATTTAACCCACAAAGTCATAATCCTATAGTACTAGAGGGATACAAGCTAAGATATGTTGTTCTAGAATTCCAGCTATCTACATTCCAAGTTTCATCTTAATTGGTGAAGTAGCAATTGTGTATAAATAAATAAATAAATTCTGTGAACAACACACAGCGCCATCTAGCCCCGTGGTAAGCGACTAAGCTTGTGTTACGGTGACTAGACAACGGATATAATACTTATATTTATTTTTCTTTTGTAAATACATACATATTATACATAGAGGGACACCCAGACCAGACACAAATATTTATTTTATAAGCATAAATACTTGCACCCGGCGGGAATCGAACCCGCAACCTCCTGCATTGCAGTCGCGCTTTCGCATGACGCGCCACAGAGGTCGTATAGGTATGAAATAAAATATACCTCGTCTATTATCTAATTTACAATAAAACAAGCTGTACCCCTTAGCTAGAACCTGTATAAGGCCGATCCTGCGAGAATATTGGGATAAAAAGCCTCTGAGCTAATCCGGATCTCCAGCTATCTGCATATCAAGTTTCATCGCAATTTGTCCAGTCGTTTTTGCAGGAGGAGTAACTAACATAAGTATGTTAGAAAGTTGTAAGTACCTACACACAAACCTTCCCCCGTATAATATTAGTAGGATTTTAGAATATTTTTTTAATATTCTAACTAAGTAGCTGCGCCCGCGGTTTCACCCGTATAAGTCCCGATCCCGCGGAATTTACGGGATCAAAAGTAGCCTATGTCCTTCTCTAAGGTCATAATTATCTCTATACCAAAATTCATCAATATCGGTTTAGCGGTTTAGGCGTGAAAGCGTAACAGACAGACAGATAGACAGACAGACAGAGTTACTTTCGCATTTTAATATCAGTAAGATTAATCTACCAATTTATTTTCAGATGTAACAGAAAGTGGATCTATGAAAAAATTGAAATAGAAGGAAATGACGTTGTTATAAGAATTGACAATAAAAAAATGTAAATCTTGTAAGTTTAATTATAAATAAACAGTATTAAATATCCATTTTTTTCTCAAACATTTGCCACAAGATAAATTTAAGTAACATTAGCAACTAGTTTGAAAAAGTACTCAACTTCTAGTTCACCATCTTCAGGTAAATCAGTGCAATGCACCGCATTGTACACTATGTCCTTTCCATAAAGAGCTCTTATTGATTCTGGGTACAATTGTCTACACAAATCCTTAAAAAACATACATTTGCAATGTAAGTAAATAAAAATACACGACGATACTGCCACTGCCACTTTACCAAACACATGCACAAATTTCTTTATGTGTGCTTGGGTGTGGTCTGTTTTAGGCAAAGTGTCAGTGTAATTGGCATCATCATATATTTTGAACTTAAGAACAATATCGATTCAGACATGCATTACAGTGTCGGCTGCTTAACATGTTAGCAGTTCTCATACAAAAGTTAAAATCTCCCCATATGTCCCATGGTCTTTTCATAAAAAATGGTCCTCTCAACAAGTTTATGATAAGTCCTGGACACTAGAGGCCCTCAACCCTGGACTATTAAAGTGTTAAGGGAGTTTTTAGAACCATGCGTATTTGCTCACGCGGAGGGGGGAAAAAGAAAGAAGTTAGGGTGTTTGTTATAAAAACATACCGGATCTCTTGGTCCACACAATTTCCGAAATTCACAGACAACATTGATTTTTGGATCAATAGGTTTGACTTCTAAGGCAACACACTTTCCTTCTGCCAAATGTATGCTCATTGGCTGTAATTGAGTTTAAATTGTAATTGACTACTATGTACTAGGAGATAGATAGAGTTTTATTTGGGAGTTCATATTGATTGCTTATTGGATTTAACCCTTAATAGGGTTAAATCCAATAAGCCTTTTGTCCCACAAATAGCCTCGGTTGTGCTAGAAAGCCAACACAAAGCACCATACACCGGCCGAAGGCCACGGTCTGGAAATCAGCAGGCAGCGGAGTGTGGAGCAGGAACCTACCCATACCTAGGAAATGCGCTGTCTTCCCCTCCGCCCGTCACCCGCTCTGCCCACCTTGAAGGCAGCTGGTTTAGTAAATCGTGGTTTAGAAGAAATAAAAAAATCTCCCGCGACAGGATTCGAACCTGTGCCTGACCTGATCCTGATCGAACCTGATCGCTTGCCGGGCGAGTGCCGAGCTATCCACTGCGCCACACAGGAACGGGAACCGTGAATTAACGATTATATGCTTTCTCCTTGTTAGTGAACTTACTTCATATTCTGGTACAACTCCTTTATAAATTTCGAAAAATTCAAGAGCATTCGCTAAATTAACAGAAAACATCGCCATTGCAGAAATGTAGAACTTTCCTGAAGTGGAAATTTGTTCGAGGATCATTCCCATGTTGCCATCTAGAATGGCGTGAGGTTTTATTACGCAGCATGTGCAGTCTCTGAATGTTGCACGGAATGGTATTTTGGGAAGACTTTTTTCGTAGCCAAAAAACATATCTAACATCTGTAAGAAGAAACAAGAATTGCTTTTCCTATGGTTACAATAACTGTGCATCGACTTCACAGTAAAATAAATGGAGAACGGGTGTCTATCAGTAAGTCATAAGTATTTACTTTATACAAAGCGGCTATGACCGCGCGGCCTTTAAAATACCAACGTATACTAGCAGTGGCCCGCTGTTTTACCCGCGCAAATCCCGCGGGAACATCGGGATAAAAAGTAGCCTAATTGTTATTCTTGGTCTCCAACTATCTATATTCCAAGTTTCATCGTAATCGGTTCAGTAGTTTTGCGTGAAGGAGTAACAAATTCACATAGGTACTTGCAAACTTTCGTATTTATAATATTAGTAGGATAAGATATAGTAGGAAGGATACCATAATACTAGCTGCGCCCTTCCGTTTCACCCGCTATTCTTGATACTCTGGTTCTTCTTGTATTTTACAAAGTATTTGTTTTTTTTGTTCTACTGCCTAGGCTCATTATTAGGAGGGTTTTAAAGACTTCACTCTCCGTCTGTCTGTCTCTCACAATGAACTCATGAACCATGATAGATAAGCAATTGAAAATTTCACAATAATGTATTTCTGTTGCCGCTCATTTTAATTTGCAGACCTTTCATCCTCCTTATTATTTAGAAGAATTAGAAGTATAGATAGTGTAGGTACCGTTGTTGCATCTTCGACAGTATTACAGCCATGAGCGACGTTCTTTAATTTATTTTCCCCATAAAGTCTTCTCAAAGTGCCTGGTGCCGCGTCATTGGGATCCGTCGCACCTAAACATTGACGCCATTGGCTTACAGCGTTAGGCGCTACTAGTTCCAGCCCAATTACTTCGTTGGATGTTACGTAGTCAATAATTATTCTGTTGGACAAAATAATTGTAACAAAACACATAATCAGTCGTTTGTTGCCCGTGGTTCCATCGTCGAGTTCTACCCTCGATACATTCACTATCCGTTGTCCTATCAATCGATCGGACCACGGGCAAGTCAAACTATCAACTCTCCAAAACAAAATACCATCATGCGCAAAAAAAAAACAAATTATATTTCTGCAATTAAGAAGACCATACAGATATCGGAAAACATCTTGATAAAAATGGCGGATGCGCAGAAGACGATTTTTCATAGAAGCGCACGTAAATGTACTGCGCGAACTTACCCCTTCCACGTCAGTTATTTTTCAAGTTGTATGCCGGTAGCTGTACCTAGGTGTAAAGTTACTAACGGCATCATACTGTTCCCAGCGATGTGACTGTAGAGCTCCATAGCACAGTCTTTGCTGATTTTTCCATTTTTCATGCGTACAATACGGAAGCCCTTGTTCATGATAAACGTTATGATCTTGCCATGAGCGCTTGGTGGAACTGGTTTGATTAGAGCAAATGTGCTGGAAATAAATGGCCGTTCGGCCCTTTGTATCTGAGGCTCCCCCCTATCTAGGTTACCTTATCATATTTTTTCTTTACTTTATCGTTTCCACTTTCACGCTTAAACTAAGTAGGTAGGTACTAGACCGATTGCGATGAAACTTGATTTACAATTGATATCAAGCGAGCTTGACGGCTTCCGTAGGGCGTCGGGAATTGTGACTTGCGGATTGCGGAATCCTGAACGCAGATTGCGCTTTCGATTCCGAGCGGCGCGGCGCAGGCGCCGCTAAAGACGAGTAAATGCTGATCATATTTTGTTTTTTTTCTAGTTCTTATATTTATAAAAGAAAAAGTGCCTATGGCCTAAGTATGAATATGTTGTAGTTTGTAGTCTACCCGTTGTTTAGATAGTACTCATATACCCCATATAGTATGTACAAGACTAGCTTAGTTTGGGGCTAGATGGCATTGTGTGCCATTGCTTTTTAACCGTTTTCGATAAAAACCGAACATTGCCGCGGCATTGACGTTTTACCTATAGAATATTATTTAGTGCCCTGCAATGTAAGAAATGTCGCAGCTAGGTAGTAGTAAAAACTTGACTATGAGCTATGAGTAAGTAAGTAAATAATGGGGTCAATTCGAGCAAACCACCGACTAAAACTTAACCTAACCAAAAACAGACTTATTTTAGTTAAGTTAAGTTTGTATGCTATTCGGTTTTGTCCACAAACTAAACTTAGAATTTGAAAATGACAGGACTAAAATACGGACTAAATTGGATTCACAGATAAAAAAATGAGAACGAATGGTTTATGCTGTGAGGTTGGTAGTACTTTATTCGTCTAGATTTCTCTATGATTATTTGTTTACTTTTTGTAGTTTGTAATTCGTCTGAATCAGTTTTGTTGTATTTTTGTGTCGGAAAATGTATATAAGACCTAACGAACGCAGCAAAAGGAACTGCTTGTGGAGTGGAGAGGCTTCATGCTCAGTTGGCAAAAGGTAGGTCTTATTTCTGACGCAATTTACCTATGCTAATTGCTATTTCGATAGCGTAAGAGGAATTAGATTTATTTATCTACCGATACTAGTGCCTGCGGCTTTACCCGCCCAGGTCCCGATTCCGCGAGAATATCAGGATCATTACTAGCCTTTAATCTTCCTCGATATGTGGACTATCAAACACAAAAATATATTTTCAATTCGGACCAGTAAGTTCCTGAGATTAGCGCGTTCAACCAAACTAAAAAATCTCCTAAGCTTTCTATTCATTAGTCTAAATATGTTAAATGGATTAAGTCTAGTAAATTTAAGCCTTACCGACGCAAATAGGTCCACACAGAGGGTAGGTAGTATAGTAGGTATTGCATAAAATGCAATTTTAAACCATGAGGTTCTGTGAAAAAACATTTTTGCTATGATATATTTTTCAACTTTCAAGTCATAGTTTATGGAATCAACTAGCTGCGTCCCGCGGTTTCACCCGCGTAAGTCCCGATCCCGTGGGACTATCGGGATCAAATGTAGCCTATAGCCTTCCTCAATAAATGAACTATCCAACACTGAAAGAATTTTTCAAATTGGACCAGCAACCGCTGGTCTTGAGATTAGCATGTTCAAACAAACAAACAAAAAAACAAACTCTTCCGCTTTATAATAGTAATAGAATTACTAGCTCTGCATAGTTTTAAAGATCTAAGCGTACATACAAAATACAAACAGACACGACAGAGAGGGAAGTCACTTTGTTTTAGACTATGTAAAGATTAAAGTTGTCCGAGTACCAGTTTTACCAAGAAACCAAATACCAATTATTACTCGGCTCAATGTTTGTCATTACAAGTACTTCGTAATTAACTATGTATGAAATGTATTTCCTCTTTTATTTTTAGAATTGGGATGTCTGGCGCAGCAAAACAAAAACAAAAGCTCAAAAAGTATGGGCTCCATCAGCGGAACTGGAGGAGGTCCTCCAGGTCCAGATTTAACAGATCTGGACAATAAAATATTGGAAATTGTAGGACCTGCCTCTGTGTATGGTTTTGCGACTGTAGAGCAGGTAAGTTTTCCTTTAAAAACCAAGTGATACATATAATTAAATATTTTTGCTGTATATCTTAAATTATTTATTGTTAATTTCAGACCCCAAATGGAACATATTGCTGCTGCTGTTGCTGAAGTTCCTCCTGCTGTGCCTGCACAGCTAGAAGATCCTCAATGAGTTCAACAATCACCGCCACAACAACCTGAGCTGCCCAACCGCCCCCGTATATGCCGGCCTGAGCGGGTGCAAGCCCCAAGACCACTAAGACCGCCTGTTGCCGATAGCCTGACAGCAGCATTAAATGAAAATATTAGGCTGCTGAGCTGAGCAGATATTGCACTGCCATTAAGAGAAAATGCCTGTGCTAAGGTGCGGGCAGCTCAAGTTTTAGCTGAAGCGATGAGGGAAGACACAGTTGAGGAAATTTTTGTTGAAGAGGCACAGTAAACTCCTAACTGGTTTAACTGTATAGACAATTCTAGCCAAATCTGAATCAAATTCTTTTTTAACTACCTACCTAGTATATATTTTGAATAAAACTTGTAAATGATATAAAATGACTTTTATTGAAAATAATTGTTGCCTCCTAGTATGTGCAAATAGGCATATTGCCACAGGTATTTTATTATTATTTACTTATCAGGCAGGCAGTTGATACAATTGATAGATGCCTGTATCCAGCTATTCTTAGTCTGTTTCTGTATTGGCTAAGTATTTGTCAAGTTTGTTCTTGAACTGGCTGATACTGTGCCGAGATGATGTCCTTTGGTAGCTTGTTCCACGCTCTGACCACTCTGTTGCTGAAGAAATGTTCGTGAGGGTTGTTGTTCGAGAAGGTGGTGCGTAATTTGAGGTGGTGACCTCTGAGACGATCATTGGTGTCACGACTGAGTAGTTTGTGAAAGTCCAGCAGGTCGTAGTCATTTGGTAGGTATACAAAACAGTTTTTTAAATTTGTTATCCGGCAATACGAATGGATTGGAACAGTCTCTTAATCGTTTTAATCTAAGCCCTTCGTCATTGCTTTTGCAATAAAATTAAACAAAAACATTTAACAAAACACGTTTTTCTGAGGGTTTTCACTAAATCTGTCCATAAAGGCCGGCACTCAGAACACCTTTCAGCCCGTACTACAGCCAAAATTACAAATTTATCAATCGTAACGTTATTTATTCGATAAATGTTGTTATTTACTTCAACGACCAATTTTAGTCCACACAAATTTAGTCGCGACTTAATTTTAGTTCGACGTTTACTATTTTGACAGTTTTGTGGCCGTTTCGAATAGCTAAAAACGTTTTCTAACCTAATTTAGTTCGACCTAACTTATTTTGGTTTAGTCCTGTCATAATAAGTTAAGTCGGCGTTTTCTGAATAGCAATCTGTAATTTGACACGTCTTAACTAATTTTAAGTTAAGTTAAGTCGGAATTTGGCTTGCTCGAATTGACACCAATGTCTACCTTTCCACTTTATTGAACAAAGTGCGTTTTGTAGCGGGTGCACAGTCAACTATCATCAACAATTTTGAAAATATATTGACTATATTGCCAATTTGCAACATTTCAAGTTTTAGCCGAGGATATTGGACACGTCTAACTAAATTTACTCCCTTATTAGAGTTCAATAGTTGGATAGAATTGTCAAATGGGAAAAAATGTAAAACTAAATTTAATATTGAATCGGACTCTTCATCGTACATTTCACATATAAATGTGTATTTATCAAAATAATCGTAAACCTGAAACAGTAAGAAAGTAGGTAAGTACCTAAGTAACCTAATTCGCTAAAATAAAATGATTAAATTACCTAAACCCTAGTTAAGTCTAAAACATATTTTAAGAAATAGCTGTTCGATTTCTAGATAAATCTCACTTCCTACAATGAATTATAAAATGTACAAGTTTGTGGGTAAGTAGGTATGTTGGTTACTCCTGGCAATCAAGTAAACCGATTGCGATGAAACTTGGTACCTATGCAAATAGCTGGAGATCTGGTTGAACACTGGCTATTTATCCCGATATTCCCACAGGATCGGGACTTACGCGGAAGAAATCGCGGGGCGCTGCCCCGCTCGAGAGGGATTCAACCGGGAACATCGCTCGGTTACGAGCGTTTTTAGGCGTTCATAAGTAGGTACTAACCATTATTCTTGGTGTATGTTATAGTAGCTCGGCCACTGCTCAATAAATATAGAACTAAAAAGACACGGAGCTACCATCCAAGAAATTGAAAATACGGTTGGTTTACTTTACCACGATCAAATGAAGTTCATGATTTGTCAAATTACATTACAGTGACTTTGGTGAACGGATAGATTTTGAAATGTTCGCGCGCGTCAGTTCAGGGTTTGACTTTGGCCAAACGCAGAAGCTACGCGAAATCTAATTAAAAAAAACGGTTTGTTTACTTACAGACTTGACAGTTTGTTATGTTAAAATATTTGAAGAGCCAGGATGGCCTTGGATGGCCTTCATCAGAACTCATACTGTAGAACTAAGTAGGTAGATGGGCGCAGGATATAAATAATGGTGTCCATTTACAATCATCGTAGTTTTATTAACAATTGGTGTCTATATTCACAAAATAACTATTCCATCGCTTAATTTATAATGGTTACTAAGTAGGAATCAACTCAATTATGTTAGGAAAGACGTGATGGCGGAAATACAAAGCGATTCGTCAAGTGCGTGGTGCACGGTCCCCGTCTCGTATCAAGAATATGACAAGATGGCAGCCCCGAACAACCATCGTCGATGACGCTTCGCTAGGTTGACTGATGACTGTGACAGTCCATCAACCTGATGCTTTACATCGGCGGCGCCGTCACGGCCGGACTGACTTTCGACCGTCCTCGGGCGATTTATCTGAAACAGCAATCTATGATCAATGCACAATCCGCTCGTTCATCCTGACTACCTTTAACATCTTCATCTTTATCAGCGCAAAATCAGTACCAATTACTTAAACAAGCGAACCTTCCAGCTGTGGCTTGGACACATTTCGTCAACAGAGACAAGCCAACCCTCTAGGTCTAGCTTGGACGACACATTCCGTCTAAAGAGACAAGCGAACCCTCAAGTTGTAGCTTGGACGACATATTTCGTCTAGCGACTACACATGATTGCCAAGAAACGTCTGTATTGCTCTTTGCTCTAAATTTGCTTTGTGTATTGTAGGTACGTTATACCCGGGAGTTTGTTAGGATAGCTCTCTTTTACTAGGACACATGACGGACGATCCACTATCAAATAAAACGGGGCAGACTCACCGGAATATGTTTCAAAAGTGCCTGTGGAAGGGCGGTGCTAACAATGATGTACGTCCTTGACTGTAGCTTTACCACCGTTTCTCCTCTCGGGGCAGTTAGTTGACACATTCCCTTTTTATCCATACATGTAGCAGGTCACAGAGGTCACGTTCTCCAACGCGCGTGATGATCTTGACGAATTTTCTTGAAACTTAAATCCGGAATCTTCTCGACGTTTTTGACATTCGTTTTTCAGCATCCAGTTTGGTTGTTTGGCCCTCGTTTTGGGCTGGATTCGATCCCACTTCTGATGAAGAGCCAGGATGGCCTTGGATGGCCTTCATCAGAACTCATACTGTAGAACTAAGTAGGTAGATGGGCGCAGGATATAAATAATGGTGTCCATTTACAATCATCGTAGTTTTATTAACAATTGGTGTCTATATTCACAAAATAACTATTCCATCGCTTAATTTATAATGGTTACTAAGTAGGAATCAACTCAATTATGTTAGGAAAGACGTGATGGCGGAAATACAAAGCGATTCGTCAAGTGCGTGGTGCACGGTCCCCGTCTCGTATCAAGAATATGACAAGATGGCAGCCCCGAACAACCATCGTCGATGACGCTTCGCTAGGTTGACTGATGACTGTGACAGTCCATCAACCTGATGCTTTACATCGGCGGCGCCGTCATATTTTTAAAACATATTGGTTGGTTTGTGTTTTCGGTATTTTCAAACGTGCATTGTAAAGATTTTACGTTAATTTCTGTGATTTTATGCTATAGAATACTTTAAAATACAATGGTAATGTTCTGTGCCGCTTAAAATGTTTTGGCTTTTAACCCCTTTTGCGTTTTTTCAATGCCTTTGTAATATTCTTACGAACCACTTTCGCATTTTTTAACTGGTTTGCAGGAAGGAGCATTTAAGGATAAATACTCATTTGTTGGCGAGTGGTATGATAACCAGGCAAGCCTCATACGCCGGTTTAATCTCTTCTTTTACCCTTACGATGATACATTGGAGATGTTCGATTTAAAATCACGTAAAACTTTTGTAAAGCGTGTGAAAGTGAAGGGTGTTAAGTTGGATAGTTTCTTCATTGGATGTACGTTGTATATTCTTGGACGTCTGATTAAAATAGTAGATTTCGCTTGTGAACATACTCGGGAAAAACTTCACAAAGATATGGAAATGTAAGTCACAAAACACAAATAAAATAACAAAATATTGTATTGTATCTGTCTGTGCTTGGCTTTTTTACTAGACAATAAATAACAATGACGTTTTGATCTGATTTCAGTACATTTGTAATGATAAAACCATTACCAACAAAGATTGCTGGTAAAGTTCTTACCCATTTCCATGAGCATGGTCTCAGAATTACAAAAATGAAGAAAGCACGACTGACTTCAGATGATATTTATGCCATTTATGCTACATCAGTAAATGATTCAACTTTCCCGTAAGTAAACAATATACTTAGGTTGTATGCTTTGCAGGAAGAATGTCATACATTAACATTTTTCTTTCTGTCACATTAATATTATTTATAGCCTTAACTTTCGCACTGTTGGGCAAATGCCTCTCTACTTTCTTTCTATTTTGGTCTATGGCTATAATAGTGGAGAAATAATTTTTAAAAGAATCAAAATCACCCACCATTGTAGCCTTGGTCTGCCACATGATTCTGTCCCAGTGGGGGACCAATCTGTTAAATTTTGGCCTAGCGCTCATTTAGTATGAGGCATACAAATCCAGCCAATTATAATTAAAGGTTTGCAGCCTTTAAATCCAATCTTTATGTAATATTTATATTACTCTCCAACAGATTATAATGACAGAGACACTGCAGGTCTAATGTAATCATGCAGAAATGACAAAAACAATTTCATGTCGGAGTTATGGCCTGCAAAAGTTACTTCCTTTTATCACAGTATTACTATATTATTAACTAGCAGTGCCCGTGACTTTGTTCGCCTAAGTTTTTTGAAAATATAATATAGCCTGTAGCCTTCCTCAATAAATGAACTATCCAACACTGAAAGATTTTTTCAAATCAGATCAGTGGTTCCTGAGATTAGCGCATTCAAACAAACAAACTCTTCAGCTTTATAACAATATAGAAGATAGAAGACAATAGATTATAGAATAATTTTAATAAGCAGGCTAATCTGAATAGGTTCACTAGTCCAGATCTATTTCAGTTTTCTGTTGGAACACCTAACTGGCCAGCTAGTGTATGGTTTAGAGTTAGTTGGGAAGGACGCTGTGGCAGTTTGCCTCAAGACCTTGGGAGACAGAGACCCTAGCAAAGCTGCTCCTGGTACAATACGAGCTCTGTATGGATTGGATCAAGTTAGGAACATTGCACATGTAGCCTCTACTGCTGAAACAGCTTTAGACGTAAGTATTAGTATTCCAATTAAGCACCAATTAACTTAGTGTAATTTGAACATATTTTGTGGAATTATGAGCTCTATTCAAAACAGATTATTTTGTGCATTTTGAAAGAAAAGATGAGTAAATATTTAATTCTTTTATAGACAGACTTAAGTTTAAAATCTGAGATAGGTAAGTGATGCAAAATAAACTTTGATACTTATCAAAAAAATGATAAACTGTTATTTTTTATTAACATTGTGTTTTTTTATCACATTTACTTCTTTTTGATGTCCACACACTTCATTGCTTTATATCAAAAATATGTGGTGCCTTGGTAGTCTTCTCAGATAAAATTGAGGTTCAAGATAAAAGCTCTCACACAAAACATAAATATTTTGTTTCAGAATATTGAATATTATTTTCCTCCACCCCTATTGCGTACCTCAAGACTCCGTTTAACTGCTACCTTGTCTAACTGCACTCTCTGCTTAGTGAAGCCTCATGCGGTCAAGGAGGGTAAGCTTGGTGCTGCGTTCGAGGCCATTGATGAGGGAGGCTTCGACATTACAGCACTCACCATGATTATAGTGGAAAATATCAATGCAGCAGAGTTTTATGAGGTTTATAAAGGAATTGTTCCTGAGTATAAGGTAATTTACAGGATACTGAGGCCTATGGTTTCACCCGTATAACTGACTCAACGCACAGCCTAAACCGCTGATAGTAGTGAGCTGTTTGGAGAGTGTGTTCTTTATGTGATGAAGGCATCCAAAAAGAAATATTTTTTTGAAAATTCTCACATAAGTCCTGATCCGGGTTCACTCGCGTCAGTACTTATGCGGGTGAAACCGCTAGTTTTCAATAACCTTTGCTAGCTTTACTTTTAGGGGTTAGGAGTAGGATCCCATTTCGTCTTACTGCCTTACAGTTAGGCAGTAAGACGAAATGGCATCCTTCTCCGGAATGGCGAATGTCCCAAGCCTTCGAACCGTTATGAATCTTCCTTCACCGTAAGAGCGATGTTAATAACGCACAACTTATTCGTTAAAAAAGACATTGATGCGCGGTCGAACGGGATTCGAACCCACAACCCTCGGCATGGAAGTCGGGGTATCTACCACTAGATCAACACCGCTGAAAAAACGTAAATTGGTATTTTTCCTCAGTGTTTCAAAATGTTTCTTAATTTCAGGGCATGGTTGAAGAACTAGCTAGTGGACCCTGTGTCGCGATAGAGATTGTATCCAAAGATAAAACTTTGAACACGGCCGTCGAGTTCAGAAAACTAGTTGGACCATCAGACCCTGTAAGTAATTTAATTTATTTTACTTTAAAAATAACTGATATTTATATGGATATATTTTCTTTAGTTTTCGCGATGCTTAATGCTCCTTTATTTATATTGATTCTAATAAAACTAACGACCAACTTGGAAACTCTTAAATATCAGTTTTTTTTTCTTTGCAGGAAATAGCTAGGCTACTACGCCCGAACACGCTTAGAGCGAAATTAGGGAACACTAAAGTACAGAATGCTATTCATTGTAGTGATTTACCAGAGGATGGTCTGTTGGAAGTTGAATATTTCTTTAAAATATTAGATTTGTAATGTTTTTCTTTCAAATGAGTGACATTGCGTGGCCTGCACGCGTGCGGTTTGAATTTTGAGAAATGTTTGAAAAGTACTCTGTTTAAAAAATATTTTATGGTTGTGTGTGTGCTATTGCTAAAGTTTTTTTTAGAATTTAACTATGCACCAAATGTTCGCACCACATATATTTAAAGCTAGTGATTGAGTTTATGTTTTTTTTTATATCAAACACTCATTTTACAAATTAACATTAAAAGATAACAGTTGGATATTCTGTGAATCTCAATTGAGCTTATATTTTTAATACCTGATGCTCAAGTATCAGCCATACGCTTTTAGCATAAATAATCTACGTAAATTGTCTAATTTCTATTTACTTAAATAATAAAAGACTGATATTTTTCTAGAATTTCATATTTTATTTCGATAAAAACTACATTTTCTCCGAGCAAAATAAGCTAGATTACTTTGCTCGTATAATTTTAATCACCTATTGATAGATGACCACTGCTCATCAGATGGTAACATTTGGTGAGATAAATGTTCAAACTGTTATGGTTGTAGTCTTACCCCCGTATTTATAGACGAAGCTGAGTGATTAGTTGATTACTTTGGCTAAGTAATACTCCGTCTCGCTCTTATTAGTGTTTTTTAACGTCAACGAAAATGTGACATACATATTACTTAGACAAGTAATTACTTAGAATTGACTATAAATACGAGTGTAAGATGTAGCAAGACCTAGAATTAGGGAGAAGATAATATCGGTTTCTTCCTTTTTCACCATCAAACCGAGTGGTATAGTCCATTAGTATGGTAGGTAGGTGTTTGTAGGTAGGTGCTTGTAGGTAGGTACAGGTAACGCGTTAGAAACTTGGGTGCGCAGCTAGTTCAATACACAAAGGTAAATGTACTTAGTTACGGTAAAATTTAGATAGCAATTAAACCAGTTTACAGAAACGAAAGCTCTATTCTGTATACTCGTTAAGAAAGTTTACGATGAACTAACTTATTGATTAACTTAGAAGGGTCTTTATTAAAAATCGTCAGCTAAAATATTTAACCATTATTTTTAATTGTGTAGGTGTACGTACCTACACAAACGTTTGTGTGTGTGATATACTTGTTATTGTATGTACTAAGATATGTTTCAAGCAGTAGTCATTTATCAAACAGCGCCCGCCCCAGCTTCGCCCGGGTGTGTGTTATACACATAAAACTTTCCTATTTAACAATCTATCTATTTAAAAAAAACGCATCTAATTTCGCATCTAATTAAAAAAGCATTCATTGCGTAGTTTCAAAGATCTAAGCATACATAGGAACAGACAGACAGCGCGAGCGGCGGGATGCAACTTTGTTTTATAATATGTAGTAATCGTGATACTTACGTAAGAGTCATAGAGTCAAAATTTTCCACGAATCATGTTCTAGCTAGAACTACCACAGAACGCCAGCCATTATGCTTTCATTTTCATGCACAGAACATTCATCTCAACCACAGTAGATAGATATGACATCAGAAGGAAGACAGTTGTAAACAGCCACCGCGGTAACGCTATCGCAAACGCAATGATGTTTTTGACGTTTTAATCGTCATTCTTTAACTTCATCTCACCCCGCAGCGATGTTCATTTCATTTTAACGATAGACGTAACAATATTGTCAGAGTAGACAGAGAGTAGGCATATATAAAGTTACCCATAAGGCTGCAGTATATTCGCTGCATACCTTAATAGCTGCATTACTTAACATTCATCACTCATTTTGGTGTCATTCACAGAAGACGGTATCCGCAATGCGTAGTTATTAAACGCGGTCTTCAGTAGAACTTATTTTTTAAACGAGTTCACGAAATATATTTTTAAACTGCTAGTAAACCGAAGGCCAACCTTCTCCAAAATCAATTGGTTTTGCTTTCCCTAGACGACAAACCTCTATAGTTCTTTAAGTACCTATTCGCTTTGTGCCCTCGCGGATATTCGAATGGACGTATTGTATTGTATGGAAGAGATTCTATGCGTACGCGCACCAGTCTCGGTCGATACCGCGCCGCGCGAACGCATTGCGTATTTCATACTTAGACGTGTACCTTCAAATTATTTTAATTCATTATGAACCCGTAATAACAGTTTCTGAATCGAAAGAATGTAAAAAAATCTATTAAAATAATATTCTGTGAAAAATAATAACTTCTGAAATTGAACACTTGTGAAAATAGTGTGAGAGAAAAGAGTGTGACATTTTCCAGTTCGATAAGGTTTTTCTATTTGTTTTTACTGAGACGATATTGGTAGTTTTCCGCCAAATACTGTGAAAATATTTTTTATTACCTTACTAGTTACGTACCTACTAACTTAAACCTACCTGTTGACTTACATAGGTCCTACAAATATATATAGGTCGTTAATTTGAAAATAAAAAACTATATCCAACTAAAACTATATTTTGAAAATTGTTACTACAAAAGACCAAAAATAGCGGCTTCAATGCTATTTTTATGTTTTTTTTACTTAATTATTATAGAAATGAATCAGAAAGATATAATGTAGGTACTTAGATGAATTATTATTTATTGTTGTTGAAACACACCTACTTATAGATATGTGCGTACACACTATTAACCGTATATTTGTGAATAATAAAGAATTCATCCATCAAAGAACTAGGCAGAATTAGGCATATTCTTAATTAAAATATAAGTTTAAAAAAATATTAAGTATTTTTAAAAACATAATTAAAATAAAAATAAAAACTAGATATTTACGTGGTTAACGGCCGAATACAGAAATGCTACTCAAATTTGAGTTCTACTTAAACAACTAAGCACCTCTCAAATTCCACTATTCACATACTTACTATTTTTAAATTTTGAAGCTGCTCAATTATTTAAGTACGCCTCAAATTTTAAGTGGCGTTTCTGTATTTGGCTGTATGTATACCTACCTATCATCTCAATCGGTCCACTTCAGTAGTCTTTGCCGCGAAGGTGTAACAAACATACATTACATAATACACAAACACTTTCACATTCAAGGCAGATTAGAGTACCTAATAATATTCTAATTGTACTAAAATATTATACAGGGTGTCCGGAGACCAGTGGATATCCCTGAACGGGCGGCTGGCGGGGAAGGGTTAACCACCCAGAATACGTTTTTTTTTTTCTATCTCAAACGGTTCGAGCTGTACGTCACTTTTTAGTAAAAATTGAAAAATGTCTACTTTTTTGCACATTTCGGGGTATCACGTCCACAGATTAAGCGATAGCATTGTTTTTTTTTCGCCATGTGTTCACTAATATTGATGTTTGAAAATCACCTTAATTTTTTTTTAATACTATACTTAGTAACTTACAGGATGTCCCCAAAGATAGATTTAGTTTTATAAACTTTACTTTCTGCTAAGTTTGAGAATCGGTGGTGTAAAAAAAATGTATGAAACCTGTCTGGCCGACTATTGAAAAAAATTGCCTATTTCATAAGGATTCTAAAACAGTATTATACTAATAACTTTTTGTCATAAATTCTAAGCTAGTGCTATGAATGCATCGAAGGTACTATCTTACATGAAAAAGTTGAAACAAGTATTGTACAAAAAAGGACACTTATTAAGATTTAATATGTCATAATGTTACAGCAAATGCTCAAATTGTCCTCCTCTTGCCCATACACAGGCCCTTAACCTTTTTATAAACGATCTCTTAAGGACACGATTATAATTTTTTTCTCCTATTTGTTGTGCCGCTTCGTGGACGCGTAGACGCAGGTCTTCAATTGTGGTTACGTTTTTTTTTGTATACTTGTTCTTTTAAACACCCCCAGTAAAAAAAATCAAGTGGATTCAGATCAGGCGAACGTGGAGGCCACAATATTGGACCTAATTGTCCAATCCATCTTCTTGGATAACTTTCATTTAAATAGTTTCTCACTCGCACGGCATAATGTGCGATGAGTCAACGTGCAAAAGAGATGGCTACCAAAACTTGTACAATTTGCACAGCTGGCAGCTAACCAACCCAAGATTAGCCAGGGAAGACCGATTACAGTACCAATTTAAAATAAACTATTAGACCATTATTTTAAATGGCCAAATTATTGTCCCTTTCGAATAGCAAGGCAACCTAAACAGGGCCAACAATTTACACTTTCTCCAAAAAAAACTCCCGAGACTACTCGAAGAGGTGCCATTGGCGATCCGGCGAAGAATGTGGCTTCATGCCGTGCGAGTTAAAAACTATTTAAATGAAAGTTATCCAAGAAGATGGATTGGCCAATTAGGTCCAATATTGTGGCCTCCACGTTCGCCTGATCTGAATCCACTTGATTTTTTTTACTGGGGGTGTTTAAAAGAACAAGTATACAAAAAAAACATAACCACAATTGAAGACCTGCGTCTACGCGTCCACGAAGCGGCACAACAAATAGGAGAAAAAAATTATAATCGTGTCCTTAAGAGATCGTTTATAAAAAGGTTAAGGGCTTGTGTAAGGGCAAGAGGAGGACAATTTGAGCATTTGCTGTAACATTATGACATATTAAATCTTAATAAGTGTCCTTTTTTGTACAATACTTGTTTCAACTTTTTCATGTAAGATAGTACCTTCGATGCATTCATAGCACTAGCTTAGTAACTTATGTCAAAAAGTTATTATTAGTATAATACTGTTTTAGAATCCTTATGAAATAGGCAATTTTTTTCAATAGTCGGCCAGACAGGTTTCATACATTTTTTTTACACCACAGATGCTCAAACTTAGCAGAAAGTAAAGTTTATAAAACTAAATCCATCTTTGGGGACATCCTGTAAGTTACTAAGTATAGTATTAAAAAAAAAATTAAGGTGATTTTCAAACATCAATATTAGTGAACACATGGCGAAAAAAAAAACAATGCTATCGCTTAATCTGTGGACGTGATACCCCGAAATGTGCAAAAAAGTAGATATTTTTCAATTTTTACTAAAAAGTGACGTACAGTTCGAACCGTTTGAGATATAAAAAAAAAAAAACGTATTCTGGGCGGCCAACCCTTCCCCGCCAGCCGCCCGTTCAGGGATATCCACTGGTCTCCGGACACCCTGTATAAGTTTAGGTAACCAAAAAATAACGTTTTAGATACCTAACTACATAATGGTATTAAACAAATTACAAACCGTTAAGTTACCCATTGATATAAATGTGCATCCAGGTGCGCCATCAATATGTAACTCGTAGGTACCTATTGGTAGAAATATGTAAAACTTACTTCATCAAAACTTCACCAATTTTTTTATTTAATAAATAAATATTCATTTCTGTAACCAAGATAAAAAATTACAAAGTTAAGGTACAGAACTTTCTTTTAAGAGAGTAACGCTTGTGTCAGAAAGCTCAGCCCTTCCTATATCATATTTCTTAAAGCTTACCTACGGTACATCTTGAGGAAACTGACATGTCCTAGGATACACCACGATACGAATGCATGGGATACGAAGGCAAGGCATCGCCAATCGGAGTAGGCTCCCGTGGCGTCTTACTGCCTTAACCTTTTAAGAGGAAGTCCTTGTCCTACAGTGGGATAATTTAAGCGGGGTATTAATTTAAAACTACTTATTTTCAAATAAACAAGGTTTATTCCAATTGGATTGAATTTAGCCAGACTTGAAGCAGACACACTTCCAGCTTTGCTCGCTCGGTCATCTATTTTCGGCTTTTTGGACTTGTCTAAGATGTAGCACGCTCTTGTGTTAGGTATATATCTCCACATCGTCACCTATCATGTTGTGAGAAATTTGTTTAGAATATTCGTGTTTTATCGAGACTCTCGAGCTGTTCCCATCCGGCTAGTCTAGCATGACAGCACGAGACAAATTTTGTCGAATCGACACAAAGGTTCCCTCTCTTTTTCTCGTAAGTATATGAGATAAATTATTTCATGACGGAATGTTCATGATTTTTTTTATGTATGGATTGTAGGTGACATTGTTTCCTACATTTTAGTGCAGACAAATATGTCGTAGGATATTGAAGTCTATACACATTTTAGCCAAACTAATCATTTTTTGTCTAAAATGTGGATAGGCTTTGAAACAATAAGAAGTTTTTGTCTTAAAACTACACCAAAACGTAGGAAACAATGTCACTTACAATACAATCCACACACATTTTTTTAACAAAATTCCGTCATGAAATAATCAACAGTGATTATAATAAAATAATAAACTCGACAGGGATTTTGAGTTTCGCCTAGACCTCTAGAACAACCCCCTTTCGGCTTAATACCCCCTCCTCGGAGCACCGTGTATACCCCTTAAATGGCCACCTATCTTACCCGCATCGCCCTGCGGTTTCACCCGCAAAAGTCTCGATCCGTATATACATTTTATATGTTATCTTCTTCTAATCTAATATATAAAATCTTCTAATATATAAAATTTCCATGTCACAATGTTAGTTACTGTACTCCTCCGAAACGGCGCGACCGATTTTTACCAAATTTCATATGCGTATTCAGTAGGTCTGAGAATCGGCTACTATCTATAATTTATAAGGCAAAAACACGTTTGCCGGGTCAGCTAGTAATTTTGTAATATCAAGTATGTACCCACGTAGGTAGGCTGGATAAACTAGCATAGTCTAGTTAGTTACATATACATCTAGCTAAGTCCTAGCCATTGTATGCAAAAGTAAAAGTGTTTGTTAAAACAAAGATGAAATCACGGAGCGGTTTTGCAATCGTTCAAGTATGACATTTGTATACAAGATTGAATGTTTAGATTTGCATAACAATGCAATATTATGTTATAAAAACACGATGTTATAGTATAGTATAGGTAGATACTTTGTTTCCTGGCTCTAGACAAGCAGCAGTCTGATAAAAAGTACTTCTAATAAGAGGAATAACAACGCCAACGACCTT